>CAJVPV010003677.1:0-10972 GCA_910591835.1 Acaulospora morrowiae | reverse complement strand
ATAACATTTCAAGGGTAAATGCTAGTAAAAATTGGACAAGGGGTAGTGATGATCTTGGGCGAAGATCAAGTGTAACATCATACAGAGCATTCTTCAAAGTAATTTGGTTCAGATAAATATATTTCGGAAACAATTGTTTTATAACATTTAAAAATATAAATTAGATTATATAATTTTATTAATATTAAAAAAAATTTTTTTTATTTAAAACAGCAATAAATTTATTTTTAATTAATATTAATATATAGAAAAAAATAGTATAATTTTAGATATATTTTGCTATAAATTTAAATAATTAAAATACTTAAACCCATAACCTGTGAACTAAGCTCATTATGTTCATCTCTTTTTTATTTCAGCCTTTATTTCTTGGATATCATCATTAAGTCTTCTTATCAAAAGATAAAGTTGTTGTTGCAAAAAAAATCATTTATCAACTTGCTGCCATTCTTTAAAAAATATATATACTGTATATATTAAAGTGTAATTAAAAAAAAAAAAAAATTATAAATTTATTACACTATCTGTTGATCATCTTTTCTGTGATCTTTCTCAATTTTTAAGTAAAAGTAAAGTCTTACAATTTCTATCATGTTGATGAGATGTAATTTGAGCTGTTTGATATGGAGTTTGTTGCCTTAAGGATTGATATATAAGAGTTTAATATTTTAAGGGCAAGAGGGCTAGAGTTTGTTATCTTGAAAAATGTCTGAGCTGTCAAGATTCAGAATGTTCTCTTGAAGGTTACCTTGATTGACTTCATTCTCTTGAAGACTGCCTTGACTGACTTTGTTTTCTAGAAGGTTGTCTTGATTAAGATTATTTTTGTAAAGAATATCTTGATTCTTGCTGATCTTTAAATTGTTACCTCAATTAAAGCTGATTTTTATCAGGCCTGTACTATGACTGTTTTCTGAGTGATGTTAGAATTGCACTTATTCATTTGGACATTAGCTGAAAAAGAATTGCTATTGACTTTTAAGGAAACATTGATTTCTATTGCTTATTTTTGAAAAGGTATTTTGTACACTTGTAATACTTTTTACTAAATCTATAATAAATCTATAGACATCTGGCAAAAATCCCAATTTTCTTTGAAATGTCATATGAAAATCTCTCAAACGATCTTAAGAGACCATGGGTATTTTGATGAGAGAAATATCTTTTATTAATGGCTAAAAAAATATTGTCAATGCTGATTTCTTAATAATCAAGGATTTAGACTTCTGGCCAAAGAACACTAATAATTAGACTAAAACACATATCCAAAGTCACATAATATCTGCTAAATTATAATGATTTATAATGATGCATAATATTAATTGTTAAAAATTGTAACTTATTTATTAAATAAAATATGATTTATATATCAATTTTGATATAAATCAATTTTAAACAAAAAAATTTTTTTTGATATTAATCAATATATTGTATTACTATCAATATATATTGATTAATTATAATCGATTATTAGCAATTATTGATTGACTATTAATAATTAACTCTTTAAAAAATTTTCTAATAATATTCAATACAAATTTGAATTGTATATCTAAAAACGAATTAAATCAAATTTAGTTAAAATCTGATTTGATTTGAACTGCTATGATTACTATTCAGGAGAAAATAAAAATAGTGAACTAATAACAGAGAGATACTTTAGATAGAAAAAATCAATATGGTAAACTAAAGTTTCTAGAGGCATACAAATTAGTACAATTCTGAGGTGTATGAGATCAAATAAAAGAAACAATGGTGATTTGTTTTTGTAAAGACTAATTTATTTATTTAATAAAATAAAAGTTCAAACCTATTAATTTCTAGATGAAACTGAAAACTTTATATACATGTTTGAGTTATATTATTTTTGTACATAATAAATATATATTATATTAAAAATATAAACTTATTTTTGGTAATTACCAGTACCAATATCAAAAAATATTTTCAGTATTGGTTTTATGGAATATCATACCAAATGGTATCAATCAGAACCCTATTATTTATAAATTTTTCTTGGATTCTTATTTTACTTTTTATTAATATATGTTTTTTATTAAATAAACAAATTTTCTTCTTGGTAGGGTGTTTCTTTATTTCAAAAATCAAACTTTATATTAATATTACTTATATTATTGATTTGAAATACTAGCAATATATCCAATACCTATTTCTCAATATCATTCAGTATATAATGCTATATTATAAAAACTCAAAAATATCATATAAAAAATTTCTTATCAAAAAACTGTAATCAGTTTACTTCTGTTAACTGATCAATATTTCAAACTTAACCAATCAAAAACTATTAATTTTTCAAACAAATTTGTACAATCAAAACATCACATACTGATCAATATAAATAAAACCTTTTTTGATAATCAAAATAAAATCACATTATTAATAAACAAATTAATTATACCATAATAATAATATTACTACTATAACTAATCACCCATTAAAAAATATATTAATAATACTATTGTATACTTTTGACAGTAACTTGACTATTTCTATAAGTACAATTATCATATTTCAGTTAAATAAAACCATCAGCATGATATACTTAGTAATTTTATTTGAAGTATTCATAACTTTACATTTAGTTTTTTTGTATTTATTTTTTTGTTTTAATGATAATAATCAAAATAAAATTATATTATTAACAGTATTAGCAAAATTGTGCTCCATTAATAATTATCACATTCTTTTTATTATATTATAAATTCTACCCATAGTAAATAATATAATAAAAAGAATGTAACAATTACTAATGAAGCATAATTTTGCCAACATTGATTATTAATAAACAAAATAATTACTAATTATGTCATTACAACAACACTACTACCACAATCATCTATAAAAAAAAATATTATCAATATCATTGTATATTTTGAACAATAGTCTGGTCATTTCTGGAAGTACAACTATTATACTTCAGTTAAATAGAACTATCAGTATAACATTTCTAGTGATTTTATCTGAAGCATTTATAGCTTTACAATTAGTTTTTTTGTATTTATTTTTTTGTTTAGTATTTTCTTTTTTTTTCAATTTTTCATTTCTTATAATCTTTTTATACAGTATATAAACTTAAATAGATATTTATAGCTGCTCAGCACCATCTTAAATGTATAATATTTTAATATTTATTTTTCTTATCACTTAGATAATTTATATAGGCAAGCTAGCGTTAGACTTATTAGCTTAACAAGTTATATAAGAAATGTTGTCACTTTCTTTATATATAAATTTTAAACAATTATATGATTAATAAAGTAATAAAATTTATTTTTTTTTTTTTTAAAAAATTAATATTAAAATTAAAACTCAAAAAACTTAAATCTAAAAATTAGTAAGAATTTTATTATATAGTTTTCTTAATAACCAATGATTTGATTTTAAATAATATTTTTTAATATGAATATTCAAAAAATAAGCTTTTAAATAAATACTTATTTATTGAACATACATAATTATATAATAATAAATATTAGCATTTTAATTTATTTTTAAAAAATTAAATCTTCAAAAATTAATGACAAAAATTAAAACTCAGAATAAAATTAATTACACGACTATCAATATTACATGATTTGAAATTAGAATTAAATTTTAGAGTGATGAATATATACCTTAAATTTTGCATATTTAAAAATTCTTGTTTTTTGATATTATATTGTAAATTTTAATTTAAAAAATAATTTTGGTTGATAATTTTTTTTTTTGAAAGAACAAGATAATTATTATATTTTTTAAATTTTATTATAAATTTGGACTTAATAAAACAAGATTATAATTTTATTAGAATAGCATCTATCTCTTTTTGCCAGGAAAGTTTAACACAAGACTTAATAAATCAATCTATCCATTTATGTTTTTAATACTATTCAAGAAATATAGTAAAGCAAATTTCAAAATCTATATTAAAACCTTGAATATCTAAAGATAATTGAATATTTAACCACATGAAAAGTTTTAAATTTAAATTTAATTATTATCTTTGTAAACTAAATATTTGATAATAAATATAATTATTTTTGTTAAAATAATTTTTTTTAATATTTTATAAAAAAATTTAAATACTATAATTGTCCAAAGGACTTAAAAGAAGATAACAAGCAGAAAAGTGGTTATTTCTGTATTTTTATTAAATAAATAGTTTTATAAAAAAATTCAATTCTCTATTTTATTTTTCTTACTACTCCATTCCTTATCACAAGAAAGTAACCTTTTGTCAAACCAAGATCTTTCCTGTCGCGAGAAAAGTTTTCTTTCCTAATATTCTACCGAACCGAAATATCTAGCCATGAAAAAACCTTGCCAAAACAGCTAAGTGTTTTCTTATCACGTTGTGTTCTGATCGAGTCTGTAATGTAGGTAGCAAGGTCTACTGATTCCGAATGAGGGATCGGTTATTATCCTTCCTTGCGCAACTGCAACATGAGCAAGTGGTGAAGCCTGTTTCCCAGCGTTCGTTGATCTAGCGTCGATTAAACTATTCACAGTGACGGGCTTTAGTGTATAGTTTTTCTTTTTTTATAACATTGTAAACGTAATCAACGAATCTGGCAAATTCGGGCATTCCTTTGCGTTGCATACGATCAAAGGTAAATAATCTAAAGCTTTTTTATTCTTAAGACGTTCCTGATATGACCGGTTTTTATTCCCTTAGGCAATTTCGGTCCTTTCGCCCAATCGAGTAGTACAAGTTACAAATATTTGACGCATACGCAAAAACAAGTTAAGAGTTTATTTTAACTTAGGGCTTATTTATTATTAGAACGCGAGTGCTACAGTATATGCTATCGAATTGTGCACAAATTTATACATTCTCTTTCTACAGTATTTTAGAGATTTCCCACCCAAAATTTAAAACATGACGTACCGCGTTGCGCACCTGCGCCACATAGTTACTAATACCCTGTATACTGTAAATCGATGTGGATGTCCTAAACAATTCAAAGTTCGAACCAGAAGGTATATTTACGCATAAAAATGAGATCCGGAAGTATAAAGAAGAAATTGAGTTCGTCCTAATCTTGACATTAATATTTGATAATTAAAACAAAAAATTTAAAATAATGCTTCGAACATAATTTATTAATAATAAATTACTTATTAAAACAATAGTTATAAAATAAAGTGTCAAAATTTTAACAAAAAAAAAATGTAATATCTAATAGTCTGTAATAAATTATTCAAACCATCAGTTAATCCACACCAGTATTCTTTACATTATCTTGGTATACGGTAGAAGAAAACAACGGTCCCTGTTTCCTAGCATTAATTTATTTTGTTAATTATTTATCCACACAGTAAATAATTGATAATAACATGAAAATGTATTAAAATTACAAATTTGTATTTTTTCTATTTATTCAATTTAGTGATTCTTTTACTGAACTAATTGAGTTTAACCAATATGAAACAAAACTTGTTTTTGTTTTTTCTTTTGTTGTTTCTTTTTCTTCCCATCATTGCTGACATATAAATCATCATCACTATCAACTTCTGACTCTTTATCTTGACCAGATGTCAAAGAAGAAAACGCGCCACCATGACCCCATGCACTTTTTTCCGACTTATTATTATTAACCACATGTGTTGATGATGATGCAATTGGAAGACCTGGAAAATCATCATTATTTTCGAATTTTGTTGGTCTGCCTTTAATAAAGCCAGTGATCGTCGTAGATATCGGAGACGATGACGAATCACCAGTTGAACTCGATGAGGCTTGAGGTGTAGATTTAGTAAGTTGTGGAAAATCCTTCCATGCACTATTGGTATAAGAGGCAGAAGCGGAGTTGGTTTTAGTCGAAGATTTAAGGGCGGCAGCGGCAACTCTATCCCACACTTGAGAGCTACTTGGCCGAGCTCCACCAGACCGCGTATTTGACGACTTAATTACAAGAACACGTGGAGATGTTTTGTTCTGAACGGGAGAATTGTTCGCCTTTATGACGTTTTCTGAAGGCTCCAAAGCAGGAAAAGCTTTCTATTAAGAATAATCGAAAAAATATTTGAGCTTTAACAGAAAGCGATTCGATATGTAATAGAATATACCAACCATAACTTTATGATCTTGCCAAGCTCCTAATAGTTCTTTTTTCACATTTTCATCAAATAGATCGACCAACACTGGAATTGCCTTCCCCAGATTTTCGTTGAATAATAAAGACAATGATCCAATATATTTAGTTGCATCAATATTTCCTGCCTTATATGAAGCAAGTAACGAATTATACTCGTCGATTTTTGATTTATCATTAGATAAATACGAACTAATTCGATCGACCTGTCGACTGTAATCCAAATATTTAAATGTAATTCTTATTATTTTATCACGCAATTAATAAAATATTTGGACCCAATAAACATACCTTTTGTTATTGAAATCAACTGTATTTGCCTTTATCTTTTGGCTATAATTTATAGCATTACCGGGGGCAGGTAAAGCGGGAAATGCATCATCCCGAGAAGGGGATCTCTCTTTGAAAATACTACTACTGCCACTAGCTTCTGATCGATGCACAGTAATTTTTCCTCTGTTTGCATTCCCAGGCTGCGGTTGTTGCGACGTGCTAGGCCTGACGGGTGTCGACAAACGGTCAGGTCTTGGTCTTTCGCTGTTATTTCCCACCTTCATCGAAGCTTTCAAGGTTGGAAAATCTTCTGCCCGAGAACTTTGCTCTCGTATGGGAGGATGAATAACAGTTAATGGTGGTGAATCATCAGGGGAACCAGCGGGTTCATCGGGCGTTAAAACACCAAATCCAGGAGGAGGTCTTATCCTTGCGGTAACACGATCCCCGCTATTGTCAATGGTGGATGATTCACCCACAATAATGTTTTGAGCTTGCCTTCTATTTTCTTCAGTTGAATTATTTATATTACCACCTCCACCACCGTCCTATTCAAATTTGAAGCAGAATATATATAGACTAGGTTTGTAATTTATAAGTATAATAATGGTAATTCAATATGGTCAACGTTATAATTATTCATGCCTGTCTTTCTGGGCTTCTCCGACGACCTCTAGACCTTAGATGAGAACCCTCATATGAAAAATTGATTTCAATTCGTCTCGAATTCGACCCGTGAACCTCTACCTAAATAAATGGCGTGCACTTAGAATTCCAATCTCGCAATTATTTTTGTCCTGACTTGTAACTTACTTCATGTGCCTTTAAATCAATGTCTGTTTTAAAAACGATAAATTTCTTCTCTAAGCATTCTTTATGTTTACATAAGTAATGTTCGTCTTTAAAATGTTGTAACTGTGCAGACAATGTATATATATTACTCGTAATGTGACTTGCAAATATTGATATTCGTAATTAAAAATCTTTACCAATTCAACATAATCAATATAGTATTGGTGCCTTATTCCAGACCTTTCACAAATAGGGCATTGTTCGTGAGAATAGCGACAATGGTTGTAAAGTTCATCTTCCCCATAAAAGTTCCTGTTACAAAATTTGCAGTATGGATGCCCTTTAAATCCGGATTCATCTCCTCTTTCGATGTGTTCCTCAAGTGCACGTTTAGTAAAGAGAGTATGTTCATATACAAAAACTTTTTTTTCTTTAATACAGATATCACTATAAATTTCAAGAAGAAGAAAAAAATTATAAGCTCTTCTTTTTATGCATTATTGTGAAAAAAAAGAAACTTACCAGAGCCACATGTTATGATCTCTTCGCACATGTCGTTTCAAATCATGCCAACCATTGTAGAGTGTTGTACACTTCTCGTGAGGACAATTATAAGACATCAAAGTATTGACATCTTCAAATATTTGAGGATCCTCGCAAAACACGTTCAATTTTTTGTCATGATAAGGGACATTTCTATCCTCAAAGTCTTCAAAAGGCTTATCGGGATCGCGAGTGAAAATGACCTTATCTTGTTCGGTCTTTAGGCGTAAAGACGAATAGAAAAATTGAGACATGAATATTTTAAATTAGAAAACTGAAATTGTAATAATACCTTGCAGTATGTACAATTTCTAGTCTTGTACAAGGCCCTTAGTCTCAAGGAACATAGATGACAAGTTCGATGGTTACAACAAGAAACAGCGTAGACGGTAATCGGTTCAGCGCAAATAAAACAAGTTTCACGATTTTCTTTAAAGGAGGGATCTTCGTCACTTTCAGTGGTGGTCACAGCATCTTTGACTTTTCGAGTTGAGACGGTGTTGTTATTTTGATCTCTGTAACTTGTTCTATAATGACGTCTACCACGGAAGTTGCTATGCGGTTCTCTACGAGTTTGCCCTTGGGTAGAAGGTTGGTTTGAAGCGTCTGCAGACATTGATGAGATAGATGTTTAATGAATATTTTAACGAAAACTTGTGTTAGATGTATTACATCTTTAACTGCGGGTACATTTTTTATACGTAATCATCAGTCACGAATTGATACAATGACACAATCAAATTTTCGATTAGATAAGGTAAATTATAAATTATATCTGATAAAAACTATTAGTAATACAAAATCTTTCCTTACTTTTCAAAACTTAAGAATCTTTAAGTTTTTATTATATCTTTTGAATATTATTGTTAATTTCCTTAACAATATTAAAACAATCTTGCCTAATTTAATATATTTAAATAATTTAAAATTTCTTTTTAATTTTTAATATATTTTCAACTTTTTGATAACAACAGAATCAATATAATAAAAAAAGTTTTGAAATAAAAATTTATATTTCTCAAAACAATTTTAATTTAAATACAAGTTAAAATTTTTTTTAAAAATAAAAAATTCAAAATTTCTATATTTTTTTTATGTTTTAATTTTAATTGAAAAAAAAATTAATAATATATAAATTGATTGTATAAATAATTAATTAACCAATAAGTTTAATATTAATTTATTTATAATACACTATTTAAGCAATAAAAAAAAAATCAATATTAAAATCAATATAAATCAAATTTAATATTAAACAATTATTTAAATTTATATATAATAAAACTTAAAATAAAAAAATAATAATATTTAATATTTAATAAAAAAAAAGATAAATTTTTATATAAAAAATATTTAAGATATAAAAGTACTAACATATATTATTTTGATAATAATACTTTTCAAAATAATCAGATTATATTGTTCAAAATATAAAATATTATAACTAATTAAATATAATAATTATTTAATTAATAATAGTAATAATAGCAATAAAATATATATATAAGATATTATTTTAATAATTATATTTTTAAAAATAATTAATTTATTGTTTAAAATAATAATGATATATTTTTTAATTATTGTTTAAATATATTAATTGATATTTAAAATAATAATAATAATAATATAATATAATTATTATTTTAATTTTTTTAATAATAAAATAAATATAAGTTTTATTTATTAAATAATTTATATTAAAAAAAAAATAACTCTTTTGATTACATTTAATTTGTTAAAAAAATTTTTTTATAATAATTTTAAGTAAAAAAAATAGTTTACATCTTTTATTACAAGTAAATTTTAATTTAAAAACTTAAGGATCTTTAAGACAACTAATATAGTAAAATAAAATCTTTAATTAAAATTTACTCAAGTTTAAAAAAGTCTTGCTTATTCTTTAATTATATAAAAAAAAGCCAGTAACAATTCATTGTTTTTTTATTTTCTTGTATTTCTTTTTATCTTTATTTTATTATAAAAATTATTTATATTATTATTATTATATTTAATAAATTAAATACTTTTCAAAATATATATATAAATAAAGTTAATACATCTATTGTTTATTTCAAGTCAATTCTTAAAATTCAATTATACCATAGTAATACTTTCTATATTTTTTCAAATTTTTCAATATTTTTATTTAACCAAAAGATTAAAATTAATTTATTTCTTTGAATAATTAATATTTTTCAATTATTTTATTAAATTTTATTTAAATCAATTTTATATTACAATAACAATTATAATAATAATTATAATAACATATATTATAACAACAAGTAATATCATATATATTCTATTATTTATAATAATTAAAAAGCTAAAGAAATAAAACAATTAACTTGTTTAAAGACTTTTTAAAAAAATAATTAGTTTTCTATTTATAAATTTTATAGTTTATTTAATTTAGTTTTAATTATGTTTATTTTTTTCTTTTTAATTATTTTATATTCAAAAAATCAAAAAATCATATAAAATTTTCTAAGTTAATAGACATACCTGCTACTCAGCTTTATTTAATAAGTTATTATTACTTTTAAATTTTTTTTTCAATATTAATTAGATATTATTAAATAAGCAAGCTAATATTTAACTTGTTATATATCTTGTATCTAAAAAATATTATTTTTTTTATAATATATACCTTGTTATATACAATATTAAATAAAAAAATAATATTTATCTATTGAAAAAACCTTTTTAAAAAAAATAATTAATTAATTTATATTAAATTTTAATAATATTTATTAAAAAATATATATTCCTATTATAATTCTTATCTGTTTAATAATTGTATAAACTGAAATCAAAATGTAATAAGCAAATTTGTTAAAGTCTAATATGTACGTATATAAAAGATATTTTAATTTTGAACCAATCAAATACACTATTTTTTTAATTATTTAGAGTAATAAATATTAGAGATATTGAATTATTTTATAAATAATCTTTATAAAATAAATATCTTTTAATAAAATTAAATTAGCAAATTAGATAATTTAAATTGATAGTATAATTTCTATTCTTGAATAATCTTATCTGATATATAGATCCATATAAGATTCTAAATTAAGTATCTAATTGGTATCAACCTAATATTAACTTATAATAAATTTAATATATAGTCTATAACAAAAAAATATATACTTTATATTAATTTTATTATTGCAATATTTTAATAACTAATTAATAAAATAAGATAAAAATCTATATTAATATATTTAAGAATATAAAAAACAAGTTTACTTAATAAAGTT
>CAJVPV010003676.1:0-10974 GCA_910591835.1 Acaulospora morrowiae | reverse complement strand
ACTTTTTGTTATTTTCAAAAATTTATAAAACTGAGAAATACTAGGGTAGGATAACTTGCATATAATAAAGTTTGTTATTGTGTCGTCACCGGCGAATCTGATGCTAATCTAGACTAACTATTCGCGTAAAGTTAAACCGAGAGCTTGGTTTACTTAGCTTAATTTGAGACATGTTAGGTTCTGAATCGTTAATATTCATCATTATATTTTTCCCAGAATCCTTGTGTTTCATTGGTATTATCTTTCCTTTCAGCCGAAACCCTTGATCTGTCTTTTCTTAAGGATTACAACGGTCTTTCTATGAAACAATAAGCACGGTATTTAAGTTAAATATTTGTTTATTTCCTTAATCGCACATGTTTATAATACTAGTATTATGATTCATTCATACTGTATTCTACTACAATCCCTCCTTGCAACGTATAACTACCTTGATTTTATCTATAGTATTAAATAATTAGGAATTAGGAAAATATAAAAAAGAAACAAGTTTTTTGTTCAATTATACCTTATATTGTTCTTTTGTTTTTTCTAGTATTAAGCCTTAAAATAAATTCTAATAATCTTGTAATCCATTTTTTATAAAAAGGTTAAGTCCATACAGACTGTACATCTGAGTTCTTTTCAAATAATATACTGTATATTATCAATACTAAAACTATATATATTGTTTCCAGTCCATTATATAACATGTACTGTATTATTAATAATTTGGTTTATTAGTTTTTATAAATATTAAAATTTATATTTAATTTATATATTTTTTTATTGAAAAATTATATACTGTAAATTAAATATAATATATTGCATATGTATATAAAGTATATACAGTATATAAAATATATAAAATAATAATAATTATATATTAGACCTGTGGGTCCATAGTACAATGGTTAGTGCTTCACAGGCCAGATCACAAGATATTGGTTCAATCCCATGTGAAGGTAATTGAATAGATTTAATATGGTATCTGATACCATAATCAATTATATGCTATTTCTCATGAGAAGCTGTTTCATATGCCGATCCGGCAGGCATTAAGATTGTAATCCTTCCATTAAAGGCATAGTGGTGTAATGATCATCCGGATGGTATCACAATGATCATTTATAAAAGGAGCCATAGAACCATCCATACATTTGGAAGTATAGACTGGGCTGTACTCTATCTTAACCAATTTCAATCCACCAGTCTCCTTTCCTTTCCTGTTAACTGTCGAATAAGGAAGCTTTGAAGAAGAGTACTGAATCGACACTACTCTTATGCGACATGGTTCTCCTTGATCGATATAGGAGTTGTGCCCTGCTTGGCATTTATGCCCCTAGATTTGGCAGCTTACACCAATTGGACTGAAACTGGATATTTATTAGGAGATTAAAGTAGTCTTGATAAAGAGTGACAGGGTTCACCTGAAAGAGACGACCCTTTAAGGAGTCGTGCCTCACATGGCTATAAGGCCTCTAGATTTGGTAGCTTAATGCCAACCAGCAGTCAAAACTGGAGCATTCACTAGGGAGTATGTCAATATACCTTAAAGCCCCTTTGCCATAAGGTTAAGGTGAGTGAAAAGATGTGAAGTGATAAGCAACCTTGGAAAATAGTCAGCAGCATTTAGTGTCCTTACATACAAGAATTGAACTGGTAGGTTAGGTGGTTTAAACTAGTGATAGGACTTCCACTCCCTAGATAGGTTCTTCCCAAAAATATGAACCCACTTCTCGAGAGTTAATAGTATCACTAGGGCATTAAAGTAGGATAAGTTAGTATTAAGCTATAGTCTAGTATTACAGAAGATATTTGATGTAATTGTGATATCATATATATTAATAAACAGTTGACATCTAATGCCCGTTCTATTATAAAAAAAAAAATAAAAATAATAATCATATATTTGTGGATAAACTCTTTTTACTGATCCTTTTGCCAATCCCAAAAACAGATATTCTCAAAAAATTTTATATCTTTATGATAATAAAATCTATATATAGTATTTTTTTTAACAACACTTTTCTTGTTTATTTTTTTTAACAACACTTTTTTTGTTTATTTTTTTTAATAATACTTTTCTTGTTTATTTTTGTAACTAAATATAAAAAATCTATCAAAAGATCTATGGCAAGAATATCTTTTTAGAAAGAAAATTAATAAGAAAAAACATCCTCCAAAGACTTCCAAAAGGTTCAAGAATTCAGAAAAATAAGAAAAAAGAAGTTTCCAATATCTCTATTATCTTTTTGGTTTTTACTTCTTTTTTTTCAAGTATGTTTTCTTTTTTTTGATATTTTTGAAGAATTTTGTCTACTTCAGTTTGACCCTGAATTTTTGATTATATCAGATCTCCTGAAAAATAATTGGTCAAGGTTATGAATTGGTTGATTATATCAGCTATAGAAAAAATAAACAAGATATATTCTCCCATATTCCCAATCATATAATATCAAATTGATAATATAATTAGTTTCTGAAAGAATTAGATAATTCTTAGTTAAAGGAGTAATATGAGTATATTAGGTAAAAGTTGAAATTGTGAGTAAGGAGGAACAATCTTTTTTTTTGTTTTCCCTTTTCTTTCTCTTCTTTCCTATATTTTAGAGATAGGAAATAAACACAAGATTCAAGTTCTATTCCAATTTAGTAACAAGTTGAAGTAACAATTATTTATTTTAAAAACAGTTAAAAAAAGGAATTTTAAAACTATTTACTGATTAAATAAAACAATAATTTTAGAAAATATGGTTTAAAAGAAAAATCAATAATAAAAAATCAATATCCTTCTAATTAGAAGTCTTTAAGTATAAAGTTTCAAGAAATACTCTTTTAAAAGTATTTTTAAATATTTTTGGATATTGTTACTTTAATGAAAATTAAATAATCGATTGATCACAGGTAGTAAGAAACAAGTATAGTAGCAATTATAAGAGGCATAGGGTTTTGTTTATAGAGATAATCTTTCCAATAATAGTTAAAATAGATGATAGCTTTTTTACTTTTAGTTTTTTTTTTTTTATATACATTTGTACTGTTTTTCTTTTTTCTAAAATTATTTTTTTTATTTATTTTCCCTTATATAATTTCTACAAGAGGAAGTTAATATAATTTGAATTTATAGTTATAACTGTAGAAATGATCTGTATATTTAATTCTATTGAAAACTTTAAATATTAATTCTATCCATTAGAGAAACAATATATTACTCCATAAATTACATCTAAAAACTTTAGCTATTAATAGGTAAGCTAGGTTGAGAAAATTTATACTTTACTTGTATTTTCATATTTGTGATAATTTATAATTTAATAAATAAATAATATTAATCTGATTGCAAGTTTAAAAAAAAAAATAATTATTATATATTAAAATTCAAAGTAAAAATTATTAAATATATTTTTTATATAATAATAAATTTAAAGCATATAGAATTTTTATTTTAAATAATATATTTATACTTATCAATAAAATAAAAATTATATAAATATATTTTTTAAAAAAAAAAATAATTAATTTTTTAATTTTTTTGTTAACTAATTTTAAAATATCAAAAAATTAAAATGTTTTTTTTTTTTTTTTTAAGTGTGAACAGGGCATTAAATACGAGACATTTATTAAACTTTAGTTTACGGTCATTACATTATGAATCCTACACTACTCATAAAAATTAAAATGTTTTTTTAAAATTTATTATTATTATTTATTTAAAATCTAATATTAAATAATATATAAATAATATTTTATAAAAAAAAATATTATATATAGTCTAATATAAAAGTTTTTGGACTTTTTTAAAATTTTAACAAAACAATATTTATATATTTTTTATTTAAAGATTTAAAAAATTAAAATTATTTAAAATATTTTTTATTATATTATAATAATATCATTAAAATTAAACTTTTTTCTGATTGTATTTGTTTTATTTAAAAATTATTTTTTATAATAATTTTGATCAAAAAAAATATTTATATTTTTTATTGCAAATAAGTTCTAGTTTAAAAATTTAAGAATATTAAAGATAATTAATACAGTAAAATAAAATTTTAATCAAAGTTTATTTAAGTTTTAGAATCTTATTTATTTTTTATTGTATAAAAAAAGACTTATATTAATATGTTTTAATATTTTGATTTTTTTGTAATTTAAATACTTTTATTAAATAAAAACTATTTTTTTTTTTTAATGCTAAGTAAGGCCTTCCTTATGCTTTATTGATAAAATAATTAATGTAATATATTTTACAAAATCAAATAAAAATGGAATATATGACTATACATATTGACCTGCCACCATAACAGATATATCATTTGAAAAACCTTGAGGCAAGGAAAATATAAGAAACTATTTGTTAAAAAATAAAAAATAAAAAAAACATTCAGGCAGGATCGCCATTGTGAAAAAGTATAAAAAGTTTGATTAAGAAAGAAAGTGTTTATATGATAAAATTGTCTATATACTACTCAAAAGTGTAATGTCAGATGAGGTATATAGTTGGTGTTTTGTAATAAGAAAAATATTTTAATGATGGTATATGATAGGGTTCAGGATATATTATCTTTTATCCAACAATTCCTCCTGCAAGGTACAGATACAATGTGTCTATCTAGGTTCAAGGCTTCCTTTTCAATAGTTGGGCGTGAATCCAACATGATAGCAGAGCACTGATGTAAGCTATCAGATTATGGAACGCAACTCTCTAGTATTTCACTTTCATTCAAAATAAGATTTCTCTTATTCACATTGATCAGGTTTTAGCTGCCTTTTTTCTTTAACAGTAGCATTTTTGCTTATGGGGCACAACTCCATTGTTAAAGATAATGTTGATAATTTTGTGTGGTTGGATATTATATTATGTTATGGCTGTGTCATTAGTATTATAATTTTGGTACTGCCGGAACCCATGCAGGGCACTGATCATGTGCTCTTCCAATCTGACGTTGTTGTGTTGTTTTGATTTTATTTTTGTGATACGAGATGTAATTAATTGTAGATCTTTTGGAGGGGGAAAACTGATTTCAGTTTTTTGTGTGAAAAAAATTTTGTTGGCAAGAATTAATAACTAGTCAGAGGATATGGAGAATCTTTCACTAGTTATTATCAGTAGAAAACAAAAACTTTGAAAAAATAAAATACTGTCTCTTGATAATATATAGTTTTTGAAGAAAGGAATATTTATGTTTTGAAATGATTTTTAAACAATATATTTGAAGGCATGTAAAAAAAAACCTTAGTGGAAGCTTACTAAGTTTTATTTTGGTAAAGCAAAAGTTTGTCCAAAAAGGTTTCAGCTCACTCTAAACCTCTATCTCTTCTTCTTGAGAAGTTAATCAGGATCCTTGCATCCTGCAATCCTTGAACTATTTACCAGTACTTTTATCCTATAGTCCTTGGACTGTTTACCAATCCACGGTTCTTGGCATATTACTCAAAAAGGAAATTTTTTACGAATTGAAGTGTTGTGGGAAAGAATTTTTTTTTTTTTTTTAATAAAAACTATTTTTATTAATATTAATATACTTATTAAACTTATAAATACTTTTCAAAAAATATATTTAAATATAATTATTAGATTTAATATTTATTTTAATACTGTATATAATAATAAATATATATAAATATATATATTAATAATTATTAATAATTTTATTTTAAAAAATCAATTTAAAATTAATAAAAAGTTTTTTAAAAAATAACAATTGCTTATATATATAAATTAAATCTAAATTGTTATTATAAATAAAATTTTATTTTCTTTATTAAACATTTCTTCTTTATCTTTACCTTTTCTCTCTAATTAAGTTTTTTTTTTTTATTGGAATTTTTTTTTTCTTTCTAAGCATATTTATTTTCAAACCTTGCTATAATACTTTCATCTTATTAAGACTTTAAATAATTTAGGAATATTTCTTCACTATCAAAAGTAATAAACTCTCTTAGCAAAAACTTATTCTTGAATATTTTAACTAATAGATATAGTTAAAGATGGGTCCCTAAATTATTTGTGAGGACATAATTCAAATGTCCCTTATTATTAAAAATTTTCATTTCTATATTAAAAAAATAAAAAAAAACTACCTACAAAGGTTCATTATAGTTTTAAGCATCTATACAAATTATTTCTGGAATTATGTCCCTATTGAAATAAAGAACTAGGAACTATGTCCTCTAGGGAACATGGATGTAAAGAAACGTAAATTTTATATACTAAATACTTTAGGGACCCATCTTTAGATACAATATATATATTTCTATTTATCAAAACCAAAAACCATAGTCAGTTTTTTTCTTCTAAAAAAATAATAAAAAGTAATTGTACTATATTGATTACAAGACTATTAATATAGAAAAAACCATGGCAAATCAAAACAACAAAGCAACAATAAAGTTATACTCAAGTAAACAAACTGAATTGTTTATTTGTTTTATTTTATCCTTTATTATATATAAGAATCCTAATGATTCTATATTCGATTCCATTCAATTCCAGCTCTTATAGTAAATTTAATAGGTGGGTTATAACCCACTTATGTTTTTTATATGTATGCGAGTCTATGCGAGTCTATGTGATTCCAATTTTCGGGACCATAATTATATATCTATTGATCACTATCATTCTATCTAATATTGGCACAATTTGGATTAGTGGCTTATTATGAAAAAAATTAGGGTCATAAAAGCTAAAAAGGAAATTGCTAAAAAGGTTTTTATTTATGGAACAAGATTTTTCTTACTTTTTTACAAATAGAAAAAACTAAATTTAAATTACAATATAAACCTATTCATATAATATAAGTTGATATAATGAAATAAAAAAGTTACAATAGGTTATAGTTAATTTATATTTTACAAAGATTATAATATAATAGTAGCAAATATATATTTAATAAAGCCTTATATTTAATACCTATTTGTGATAATAATAATAAAAAATAAAATTTTATTATAAAAAAAATCAATTATAAGATTAAAAAACTAATTTAATTTAACTTGTAAATCAATAGTATAGTGAATAGTATTTCTAGGTTTCTAAATATATATTTTTAGTTCAATATTCATAAAAAGTAAAGTAATATAAAAAAAATTATTATTCTTTATTTGTAAGTTAATTAGTTTTTCTATAGATATTATATTCAAATATCTAAATTTAAATTAAATTTATTTAAGTTGCATAAAGATAGGACCTCTGATTTTTCTAATAATAGTAGACTAAAAAAAGATTGAAGTAAAAAAGATTATATAAGAAAAAACTTTTAATTTAACTTTGATAAAAAACTTATATTCTTCTAATATAACAAACTCTATATTATAATATGTTATTAGAAAATAAAATCAACTTGAAAAAGATCACTAATGTCAATATTAAAAATGGATTCCAAAACTATTTAATATATAAAATTTTGCAAATTAATTATATCCTTTGAAAAGGATATAATTATTTACTCTTTATTTTAATAAGAACATAATTCAAAAAACATTTAAATTAGATAGCTTAAATTACAAAAAATCTTTATAAGTGGTTGTTTTTAATTTTTATATTAAAAAAAAACTTTTTTAATAATAAGAGATATTTGAATTATATTCTTATCTTTAGTTTAAAAACTTATTTTTAATCAAAATTAATATATAGTATAATACAATAATAATTAAGGTTTAATATTATTTATATATAGGAATTATATTTTGCTTGATATTTATACTCTTATATTTGGCAACTTTAGCCAACTGAATTTTTTTGAAATATCTACTAAAGATTTATAATATTATATCACTTAATATTATGCTCCTAAAATTAATAACTTGTATTAATCAAGGATTGTTATTTTCAGAACATTTATTAAAAAGTATATATATATAGTATATTAAATTCCTTTTACAACTATATGTATTGAAAACATAAAGTGAAAAGTGATCTATCAAATAATAACATATATTTTTAAAGATATTTTTTAACAAAATTAAATTAATAGGTGATTTAAAAACTGGTAGCAGGATTTTCATCTTCTATGTAATCCAATTTGACATATGAACTTTATTTTAATAATATAAAATTTATATTAGTTGGATTATATATAGATGAATTGATTATGATTAAACTTATAGTTAGTAATAATATTAATATATACAGTCAATTCTCTATAAAAGAATCCTCTATAAAGGAACAACCTCTTATAAAGAATATATATATATATATATTTTATATGACTAGTTGGGTCTTACTTAACATTGGACAAATTTATTTAATTCATATATGTATCTTACATATTTTTACACAGGTAATTACTATCTATGAACTATTCTAAACCACCATTAGACTATATCAGATTTTACCCCATATCTGCTTTTTGCTATTGATCACCATCTCAAACAAGTCAAAGCTAATGTGCATATGCTCTATTAATGTCACTATTTTATATTAAGTTCTATTTCTAACTGGGAATGTTTTAAGGGGAAGTGAAAGGGGAAACTGGGGAGTAGTACTATTATGGTGAATAGAACTCTGTAAAGAAAACCTCTAATTCAAACCGAACTATCGATAACTTGTAGGAAGAGATATCAGGTACTACAGGGGAGTGATTATCAAGCCATCTTTTCTCAAACCGGACGCCTTCTATATCTTTTTTGTTGTTCAACTTCTGGCGATCATCATAGCACCAACCAGATAATCGTCACACCACTACTTCTTTTCTGAAGATCACAATCTTAATGCCTATCAGATTAGCATATGAAATGGTACATAATTGGCTATGGTATCAGATACTATATTAATTCTATTCAATCACCTTCACATAAAATTGAACTGGTATCTTGTGATCTGATCTGTAGAGCACTAACCACTGTGCTATAGACCCACAGGTCAACTCTTATAAAGAATATTATTTTAAGAAACTGATACAATTATTAGTAAATTTATCTTTATAAAAGAATAATTTATAAAAGAACAAGAATATAATTTTGAAAAACACTTATATTATACAAGGGAGTGAAAGAAGTATTGGATGTTTTGTGGATTATAAAATAGATTTATATTATAAGATTTAGTTAATTTTAATGATTATATTTATTAATAAATTATTTATTTATAATAATAATCTACAACTCAAACAAATCTTATCTTCATATAACATGTTTAAGAGTTATAAAGTTATATACAATTTTTTCTTTAAAAACTGTCCTTTAAATTTTACTGCATCAATATGTTGTGGAAAAGAATTAACAGAAAGTCAAAAAGGTGGAATTATTATACAAAAAAACTGGCCATACACATATCAAGTTTTCTAAAGCTGTGGGTTGTTTCTGCTCTTTTGTAATATATATTTTAAAAGCATATAAACTTAAAATATTGTTCAAAAAATAAATGGATTGTTCACAAAGTCTTGATGAATCTGTATGCAAATATCTCAAGGCTTCAGTAACTCGAAATAAAAATTCTCAGTGCTAAACTCTTTCCCAAATTTGTTCAACCTATCTAAAAAAAAACATAAATATTTTTACATGAACCATTAGTAAAGAATTGGCCAGAAAAGAAGTTTATTTATGAGTTTTCTACTGCAAATCACTAATTTCAAAAGAAAATAAAGCCAAACTTCTTTCTTGGGCACTTGATTATAAATATTAGAAAGAAGAAGATTTTAAAAAAATTATTTGATCAGATGAATTTACCTATACATAATTTCAAACTTTGGATTTTAAATGTATTTGGTATAAATCGTTCAAAAAGTTTCATGAAGATTGCATTTTGGCTATAGTAAAAAAAAGTCCAGGTTATATGTTTTGGATATGTTTTTCTTGAATTGAATTGGATCTATTAATTCCTCTAGTTGATCATATTACAGGCTCCATATATTATGATATTCTTAAAGAGTATGTTATTTCTATAGTTAAATCGCATGCAAAAAAAATAAAAAAAAAATTTTTTTTTTAGAAAGATAACATCACCTGTTCACATCACGAAAGTCACAAGATCTTTTCTTATCTCTTCAAAAATTGAGCTTCTATCTTGGCCAGCTCAAAGTCCTGACATAAACCCTATTGAGAATATTTGGTCATATATTAAGATTAAAATTTGTCAATATAAAATACAGCCTTCAAGTATTTTGCAATTAGAAAAATATATTAAAAAGGAATGGAAAGCCATATTAGCAAGTTATTATAGAAATTTAATTAAATCAATGCTATGAAGAGTTCAAGTTATTATTGTATTAAAGAGATGTTATACAAAATACTAGAATTATTATATAAATAATTAAATAGAGTTTAAAAATAATAATATAATTTTTTTTATCAATTAAAAAAAAATATCCAATGCTTCTTTCATTCTCTTGTATATATTTCTATATAAGAATATTGCATGCTAATTGATTAATATAAGAAGTAAAAATTAGGTGATTAAAATATAACAATATTATATAACCAATTTTAATGAAGTATTGTAAAATATCAATCTATAATAATAATAATTAATAAATGATAAATAATTAACAAAGATAATATATAATTTAGAATTACTTATTTTAATAGTCTAGAATTTCAATCTTTTTCTTTAATGTTTTAAAAATTTCATTTAAATATTATCAAAAATACATATAAAATCTAAAAAAAATAAATTACATAAAAAATAGAAAATTCAGTTAAGTCATATATATATATTTTAAGTTTTTTATTAATAAACTAAAGTAATAATTATATAAATTCTGTTTTTAATTAACAATAAACTTATTGTTAACCCATTACACTAGTAATATTTTATTATTATTATTATATAATTGTTTTTTTTTTTTTTTAAGGTGAATAGGCAATCAATGCTATAGTTTTTATTGAATTATAATATTTAAACCATATACTTGTGGTCTTATATATGCTAATATTACTATTAACTATAAGTTTAATTATAACTAAAGATGGGTCTCTAAAGTATTTAGCATATAAAATTTACGTCCCTTTATGTCCATGTCCCCTAGAGGACATAATTCCTAGCTCTTTACT
>CAJVPV010003675.1:0-10975 GCA_910591835.1 Acaulospora morrowiae | reverse complement strand
TTATTTATTAAATTATAAGAAAAATTCAATTCTGGTTTTTTTTGAACCAGACTGTATAATAAAAAACTGATGTTTATCAAAAAAAAATAAAAAAAATAATATAAAAATAATATATTTTTTAAAACATGACATTAGAAAAAAAAATGTAATATTTAGATAATATTACTAATTAATATAAAAATATTTTAATTAAAATTATTTATTAATACCAAAAAATTTATATTTAATTGACTTATGGATCTATAGTACAATGGTTAGTACTCTATAAGTCAGATTACAAGATACCAGTTTACTTTAGGTAAAGGCAGTTAAATAGAATTAATATGATACCTAATATCATAACTTGAAATATAATATTTCTTATAGAAAGTTAATTCATATGTTGATCCAATAGATATTAAGATTGTGATTTTCAAAGAAAGTAATGTGGCATGAAGATTATCTGATTGGTATATAATAATTATTGAAAAAAATAAAGAGCATGATATATTTAGATATATAGATAAGACTATCTCTATTCTAACCAATCTTGTATAATTATGGTTTCGAAAATTGGAATCGAACAAAATTACAAGGAATCGCATAAGGTTTACAACATTATTAAAAATAATGGTAAGATATATTCCACCTATTAAATTTAATATAAACTTGAGAATTAAATATAGAATTGAAGAGAATTGTTAAGATTCTTATATACAATATTAACCAATAGTACCTGTCATAGGTAGTGAGAATAGTTATAGCTTATATGAACTTAAAATTGATACAAGTTATAATTTGAGATTTAAGTAATAAGATGAAAGAAGGTATTTGGATCAACTTCTTTAAATATTACTTCTCCCTTACAAGTCAGATTTAGAATAAGTTAAATAATTTAAAACTAGTAATAGAATTTCTATTTTCTATAGATCTGTTCTTTAGGATTATTAAAAGTAAATTATTAAATGATAGAATTAGGATTCTAAGATGAAAGTACTTGTGCAGAAATAATCTGCAAGGTAAAAACTTGTATAAATTCTTAAATATAATTCAAATATACTATTTATATCAATAAAAATCTTGCATTGATATACTTGGTTACTTTAAAAAAAAAAGATTTATATTTGATTATTTTTTAAATTAATATTTATTAAATAATAATACAATTTTTAATTTTTAAAAAAAATTTTCAAAAAATTTTGGGTAACACCATATATAGAAAATCGTCTAAAGAATGTTCTGAATTAACTAAATCAATTCTTAAATTATTTATAAAAATCTTGTTTTGGTGAAGCTGAAAGTAATATTGTTAACAAAAACCAATTTTTTAAAGTATTGAGATAAAAGGAAAAATTAAAAAATTAAAAAATGCTTTTATTTTGTTATAATATAATAAACAATTCATTAATTATATTGCTTAGGCTATATTTGATTGAACTGTTAGAATTAGATAAAATTTATAAAGAGAAAGCTAAAATATTTTAAAAAATATTGTACAAAAACTGACAAAAATAATTTTCAATATATAGCTACTATACTTGAATAAGTTGTTATTTAAGTTAATAGAATAATATCTTCTTTTAAAATTAATTTCTTCATATGTATTGTAAATAAAGTTTATATATTAATTTATAATTAAAATTTATAATATATAAATTTAATTAATTTTTTAAATTATTTACTTTATTAATTATTTTTAACTAGTATAAGTTAAGTAATTATTGTAAATTGACTAATATTTAACTTGTTATTTATTATATTTTATAATATACTATATATATAAAAGGTGTTATTCTTTTATAATGTATATTATGTTATATACAAATCAAATAAAAAAATATTATTTATTTACTCAAAAATAAATTTTATTGATTTTATTATATCAAATTTGTTATTATATATATTTTTTTCAAATATATTTATTTTTTTACTTTATATAATAAGATAAATATATTGGTTATTGTATACTTATATTGTACTTGTATCGAGTACTTGCATATATATATAACCAATTGAATTTTCTTTCACAACCTTCGTCTTTGAACCAAATATAAGGCTTTTTTGTTACATTCCCGCCAAAACTTTTGATATAATTTTCATATTTCTTATCTATCTCAATCATTTATCGCAGGATTATGCAATGTATACACCCTAGCATTGTCTCATATAGTTGTTTCTATTCATCTATTTTTTATGTATTTCCTCACCTATTCAATATTTCTTTCTCCCAAAATTCACCCCTCATCTGTCAGATAATAATCTGAGGAATTTACGTCATTCCAGTACTTAATTAGTCAACTATCGGCAAAGTTTAAATTCATTGCGAAAGTCTATGTCAACTTTTTTCGTTCTGCCTGCCTATTATTGATTTAAAAAGTATGTTTTGAAAATAGAAAACGTCTTAAGTTATAGGAAACCTGGTGTTTTGACACTTTACATTAGTCATCTTTATCTAATATACGTTCGCTAAGCACAGTACGTATTAACCCATTTATATATGATAAACACTTGTACTCACTTTCGTACAACAGTATAAGAATAAATCTTCCTAAAGACTTTGGGCTCTCTGGGCAAAGAGCAAGTTCAATGTCCCAAATGCCAGAGCCACTACAATCTCGACAAAATAACTTTTTACCTTCCGCTGAGCGGTTCAATCCTACCGATAACCAAACTTTTGCTCATCATGTGCAAACTTTATATAAGCTTGAAGCACCAATTTCCAATATTTACCTTGCTTTATCAACCGAACGCCCTGTGTCAAATCTTATAGAAACTTTCAATAACACCGTAGAACAGATCGACCAATGGCTAGTACATGCTAATGGTGCTATTCTCGCACTAGAACTTGACGTTCGGGAAGGAATGAACGTTAAAAGCGTGGGTGAAATGGACATATTAATACATAAATTCGCACCGAATGTTGACGACTTGTTGCAAGAGCTGCTAAAATCAATTTTCAATAACCTTAAGGACGCTGATGACGAGGGGAAGCGAAAAGAAATTCAGGATACCTTCGATAGAATAAACGCTGACTGGGTAGAAGTAAAGACATTCTTTGGAAGAGTTAAGAAAGAGATGTCAGAGTCAAAACAAAGACGCGAACTTTTGGACACAATGAATCATATAATAACTTCTATAGAAGAACTGAATACAAGCATATTTGAATATCAAGAACAAAGATTAAGCGGTTTTGGTGAAGGAGTCAACGAAAACTTATCTTTTCCTAAGCTAAGTTCCAGTCCAACCACACGCAGTAGATCGATTACTCCTGCAGCACTTAGCAATCTAAGTAATAATTCTCACAGCAACGAATTAAGCTCACGAGCCGAGAGTGCTTTAAGGCAGCTGGACTCTCGATTAGAACCCCTAGCTGCACGTATAGAATATTTGAGGTCTCGATTATCTGCTCCTAATGCACCTTCGGATCCTAATGGTGTATTGGCGAAAAAAAACAGCATTTTATCAGGTAAATGGGATGCACTGAAAAAAGAAATGGAAACGTTGAGAGAAGAATTGAAAGAAGATAGATGGTTAGGAGTCTTTAAACAGGTAACAGGTAATGCGAGTCATATGATGGACTCGCTCGAGAAAGCAGTTAAACAATGCAAGGACTTTATGACAAGAGCTCTTAGCCGAGTAGATTCCCCTTTAGCACTAAAATTATTACAGCAAAATAGAGGAGCACCGATACCATCTAGATACAACCAAAGGACTTACTTGCAACAGCAACAATCGCTATCACAACCCCCTATAGCTATATCATCTAAAAATTTCCAAAGACTTTATAAGAGCTTCGATGCTAAACGAAAATATTATGTTCCTGCGGTAACCAAAATGCTCACAATGCTCGCAAATGGTATTAATCAACAAATGACTAGGGATTTGGAAGCTATCAAAAAGTATAAATCCATGAAGGAACGCTGGGACAATATACTGGATGGCGTAGAAGAAGTTCAACGTGATATGCCAGGACTAGAATCATTGATGGAGCATTCTTACATGTCCAATAATTCACCTCCTTCGTCGAGACCCTCGTCCAGAGCATCTTCGCCACCGATGTCACCAAACATGAAACCAACAAGAGGAATGTTTTCACCAGAATCCGGTTCTCCAAGAGGGCAAAGATCGTTGTCCCCATATGGAGTAATGCCTCCACTAGAACATCATGAACCTTCTGTATCTCCATCACGCAATAATGCTAGATCGCCATCTTTAAGATCCAAATCTCCATCCCCTCGAGCTATGAGTCCATTCGGTGGACGTAATTATTTGACTCCTAATGGTCGCCGCGCGGAAAGCCCACCACCACCTCATTACGAACGACAACAATGGAACGCACAATATAACAATTCTTTATACAATAACTCGCATTACAACCAGTCATATAATAATCACAACGGTTCTTATTATCGCGATCATACCATCTCACCTCAACCGAGGAACGGACGATCTGATTCACCTATAAGGTCATCTTCAAATCGATCAATATCCCCAGAACGTTCGTCTGCTTCTGCCATACCACGACCTGTTACAAGTATGGGAATTATTAATAGAACATCTTCACGGGCTGGTATAAGATCGCTTCTACCGAAACCGAGTACGCCACAGCCAGGCATGGCATCTATGTATCATAATGGAATGGCATCCCCTCCACCAGTGTTACGACGACTACCAGTAAGATCCCCCACTCCATCTTCACAAACCAGCAGTCCATCTAGGCCAATCACACCTGAACATTATGATGATCCTATGGCTCCATTATCGAAAATGAATAATCGATCAGATAAATATGTTCCTGTGAAAAGTGACACACTTGATGTTGAGGTCGCAAAGATTGTTAATAACTCACCAATTCACGTAAAAGTTGAAAGAGCACCGGGTGGTGGTGGTCGATATTTCTTTGGTAATGGAGAACCTGGACGCGAGAGAAAAGTTCACAACGTCAAATTAACGAGTAATGGAAATAAAGTCATGGTTAGAGTGGGTGGTGGTTGGACAGAGTTAGATATGTTCTTATTGGATCATAGTCTAATGAATAGTGTGAGAAATTTATAATAGAATCCTTTTGTTACACATAACTTCTTCAAAAATTATATAACTTGGTATATATAGATATCTATATGTACGCGGAGTTTAGCATTATTTATTCTTAAAATTCGATTGTTTTAAACATGAAATTTCCATGAATCAAACGTTACCACATCTATATCACCCATCATTCTGTGAGCATACAGATCGTGATGATTTTTAGTCTTATTTGTATATATAGAATTTTTCTCATTTTTGAAATATTTTGTATCTAAGACACATAGGGATTCCTTTTGTCGTCTCGTCATCAATATTTACGTTTCTTGGTGACAGTATACTTTATCTTGTGATAAAAGAATACAAAAAAAATGTCAAAAATATAAAATTCCAAAAAAAAATGAGAAAAAAAGTTAAATTACATAATCTTTTATGGTTTATTAATTTTTATCGTTCATGATGATAGTGAATTACCCAGATCATAATAAATACAAGTTAACGCGCAACATTAGTTGATTCTTTAAGATATATAAAATAAGCGGAATGAAGGGATATATTTATTGAAAATAATTGTTTAAGTAATAAGTTGCTTTAATACATACACACTTTATATCATTTTCAACCGATAATTACTATTTAAGCCCATGATTATTGAACAATCCTCTCGTTTTAGATTGCATTCTCTTCCTCTTGTTCCAAGCTCTTTTGTGTATGCTCACTAATGTCAATCGCCTCCCATGGGTAAACCAACCATTTATCTGGCACTTCTTTAGCCGCGAAATATCTACCATCTGGAATGATACTTTGATCAGGTAATTCCATCCTCTTTTGTTTCTTTTTATTATGAAGGACAAATACTGCTAATTTCGTCTCAGGAACATCGGATCCTGGATGACTTTGAATATACTTAAGTTTTTCCTCATTTATGTCTCTGCTAAGTTCCTGAATAGCATATGCGAGTGTGGTTCTGGTGTCATCAACCTCGTCAACAATAAGAATATTTTTTCCGAGCAAAGGGCAAGTTACATGGCCAAAATGTAACCATTGAGTTTTCACCACTTGAGTACCAATGGTAGCAGCCGCATCTGCCTGTTCTGCATCAAAAACACCAAGATCTTCATAAAGGGAAAGTCCTATTGCCTGAATTGGAATGTTCTTATTGTTTGGGCGTTTAAGGAACGAGCGCTGCCACGAAAGTTGTTCGGGTGTTTGGACAAAAGAGAGTGAGTGATTATTATTCATCATTACTATAAATGTCTTAATGCATCTATTAATCGGCTGCAATACATGCAATCAATTCTCAATCGATTACTAAATATTCAACTGACAATGATTTACTAAATCAACCAAAATTTAGTTAATTGATTGCATATATTAACACGCTTACAAAATATATGCTTTTGCACATGATGCATTTCTTGAACAATGTAAACTACGCAAGATGCGTAAGGAAGTCAAAATTGACCTACAAAAAACTAGTCGATAACAAGTTTTCTTGTACAGCAAGAAAGTGAATACATAAAGTTTGAAACGTAATACGAAGAATTCTTTGTAATTTGCGCCTGACTCATGGGAAATAATTTCATTCAACAAAACACCTTATAAAAGAATATTGCACTTACCAGAATTCTAGCCGGAACAAACCCTCCGCCGCCAATAGCAATCATAAGATCTGGCTTATAATCTTCATTGATACGGTAATGTTCAACTGCGTCTTTAATGAGCTGGTGTACTTGATTGTACGAAATGTATACCTTCGTATCCTTTATTTTAAAAAAAAAGAATTTATATGTAATAAGCGAATATACCAAATAGGAAGAAATATAGTTACAACCAACCATTAAAGCGTAGACAGAGATTGAGTTTACGCAACCGATCTTATTGGACATTTGAATGGATTTTGTGTACTACATGATACGCGACAAGAATGCGTATTTTTTTTCCAATTGTGTCCACGTGATCCATTAACACAACTTTCAAAAATAATATATGCATATACAGTGTCACATTTTTTTATTAGTTATTTGAAATAAGTTATTATATAAAAACGACAGTTTGAACCCTAGATGTTTCTTGACTGATTTTTCTTTAATATTTTTTTTTAAAAAATTATTATTAATTTATAAAAAATTTTTTTTCCTAGTTAAACAAGTATGCAATATTGATTAAATTTTTATAGAAAACAATTATTTTATAGACTTGAACATTTAGATTGATGTTTTTAAATATAATTTTGAGAATAAAAGCAATTATTTTATTGCAAATGGGGCATTAAATGCGAGACCTTTATTAAACTTTTGTTTATTAAAAACAATTATTCTTTTAATATTTATTTACTTATTTATTTATAAAATTCAAAATTCAAAATTATTGTTAATAGTTTATTAAATTAATTAATTTATAAAAATTTTATTAATTATAACTTTTATTATTAATTTATTAAATAATTTTTAATAATTTATTTTTTATATTATTGACTTTATTATATTAAAAAAAATCAATACATTGTAATAAAAATCAATACTAAGTTAAAATTAGTTAATATTATATTTGTTTGTTTGTTTTTTTGTAATTAAATAAGTTTATATTATTTATTAAATTTTTACAAAAAACAAATATTTTTTCAGAAATTCAAGATTTTTTAAAACATAATTATTTGGTTTTTGAAATTTTTTTTATTTTTTTAAAAAAATTTTATTTATTTTAATTTGATTTTAATTTTTGATTATATTAAAATTTTTAAATAATTAAAAATTTGAATTAATTAATTAATATATAATAAATAAATATATATATTATCTTTATTATTATTATTATTTTTTTTTAAATAGATAAATATTATTACTTTATTATAATTATAAAATTGAAAAAATTTATATATAAAGAAAGTAATAATATCTCTCATATAACCAATTAATTGGTGAGTTTAATGCTAACTTGTATATGATAAATTATTTAAGTTATAAAGAAAAAGAAATATTAAAATCAATATATTGTCAAAAATAGTACCAAGCAGTTATAAATATATACTCAGATTTATATATATAAAAATTATAAGAAGTAAAAAAGAAATAAAATACCATACAAAAAAATAGATATAAAAAAATTAATTGTAAAACTAATGATAATCCAAAAAAATATGCTATGCTAGTAATTTCATTTAACTAAAGTATAGTATGTATATACTTATTACAAATAATCAGGCTACTGTTCAAAGTATACAGTTGTATTAATAATATATATTTTTTGATAGTTGATTTGATATGATAATTGTGTTGTTGTTTTGTTAATACAATTGATCATTGACTTGTTTATTAATAATATAATTGATTTGTTTGTTGATAATATGATTTTGTTTTAATAGTTGTTATTAAAAAAGAATTTGTTTATATTAATTAGTATGTGATGTTTTGATAATACAGATTTGTTTGAATAATAGATAGTATTTGATTGATTGGTTTTGAAATATTGATTAATTGATAAGAGTAAACTGATTATGATTCTTTAATGAAAATTTTTTTGAAAAAAAGTTTTATGTTTTTTGTGACACTAATTGAAATCTGATTATTCAGCAGTATGCCATTCATCAATCATTTGGCATATGATAAAAAAATTTATCAAATATTCATAAACAATTAAGCAATTATTATCAAATTGAATATGCCAAATTATTGTTAAATATTTAACAAATACTTGATGAATTATTTATTATATATCAAATAATTAATAAATAGTATACTGCCAAATAATTAGATTTCAATTAGTTTAGTATAGTAAAAAATGTTGAGTAATAGTAAAAAGTAAACAATAAATATTTACTGATTCTTCATATCAACAATATAAACATTTTTAATGTGTGGTTTTGTTTTTTGATTTATAAGAAAATCTTCAAGAAAAAAATATAATTATTTAATAAGAAATATATATTCATAAGAAATAAAAATAGGAAGAATCACAAGGAAGATTTATAAAGAAGTAATTGCTATAGATCTTTTCTTATATAATTTAAAAAAAAAGCAAGATTTCTAAACTTGCTTTTTTTTTATCAGAGATTCTATTCCAATATATCAGTATACTTTTTTAATTTTCTTGAGATTCTTATAATAAAAGTAAAGAATGTGTAAAGAACTTTGAAGTATTGAAAAGCAAAAAAAATATTTGATTTTTTAATTTTAAAAAATAATTATTAAAAAAAAAATTTTTAAGAAAAAAATTGTATATGAAAAAGAGTTTTTTTTTTAATATATTATTAATTATTATTAAATATTATAATTAAATTACAGAGGGTATTCAAAAGTCATTAGACAAACTTTAAAAATTTACATTCAGCTATATATATAATTAAAAAAAAATAATTTTATTTTTTTTTTTTTTAATATTAAATATTTTATTAAAAAAAAATTTTTTTTATACAATAATTATTGAAATTTTAAAAATTTTAAAAAAGTTTAAAAAATTACTCAAACTGAAAATAAAGATCACCTGAGAAATCAAATTAAAATAACTTATTTAACTTTTATTTTTTATACAATTCAGTATTTAGTAAGACTTTCTTAGTCACAATGTATGCTTTTACATGTCATGACATGTTGTCTATTATCTATTGATAAAGTTAATATGGTATATTTTTCCAGGCTTGCAAAACAAGACAATCAAGTTCTACAAGATCACTTGGTTTCATTTCACATCGCCATACTGAGTTTTTTACCTTGTACTACAAGTTCTCTATTGGATTTAAATCAGAACTTTGTATAGGCCAGTTCAAAACTCGAATTCCATAGTTAACAAAAAAATTATTGGTAATCTTTGTTATATGTGGTCTTGCATTATCTTGCATGAAGTATAGGTGACCACAATTATTAATAAAAGAAAAACAATCAAAAATCGGAATAATATGTTCTTAAAATATATTAATATATAAAGACACCTTTATAGAATTGTCAAGAGGAATAAGGGAATTAACACCATATCAAAAAAACAACCCCAGTACATTTAACTTGGACTATACTTAATGATGCTGGTTAAATATTCAATTTTCTATTCTTCTTGTAGCTTACGCCATACTTGACAATAGGATCTTTGCTAAAAAAGGAATACTATGAACTTGTCAGACCAGAGCATACATTGAAAATGCTGAGTGGTCCAGTTTTCACATGTTAGATATTAATTGAGCTGGTTTTTTGAATTGACTTTGGAAATAAATAGCTTCGGGTGAGTGATACAACATCTCAAATTCAATTTATAGAAAGCACAATAAACTGTATTTATGAAAATATTAATCTTTGTTTGATTCGGGAAAACATTAATAAGTTGAGAAACATATAAATAATAGTTTTTTTTCGTGATTTTTTTTAAGATGGCTTGAAAAAAAAAACTAATAAATGATAAGCAGCTGGTTTTTATATCTTGTGGTTCAGCAGAGCTAGTTTCTAAGAATCTTTTAATAGTAATACTAACAGCTGATTTTGAACAACTGACTTGTTTTGTGATATCATGATATGATTTTTTTTTTTATAGTAGCAAATAATTACATCCCTTTGTACTGATGTTAATTGAATTTTTTTGTTCATTATTTTTAAAAATATGATTCTTGTTTGTGAGTTTATTATTTATATAACAAATAAGTTAATATAAATAAATAAATTAATTTAAAAAAAAAATTAAAAAATTAAAAATAATTTTCAGTTTGGCAAAAATATTTAATTTTTTTAAAAACCTTAATATTTAAATAACTACTACATAAAAAAAATAAAATAAATTATTTTTTTTTTAATTCTGTATATATAGCTAAATATAAAATTTTAAAGTATGTCCAATGACTTTTGAGTACCCTCTATATATTGTTAAAGTGAAAAATGAACTATATAAATAATGAGAAAAATAAAAGTAAAATGAAGTAAAATGAAGTAGAATATAAAAAGTAATATGATAGATATGCAAAAGATATCTAGTATTTCTAGTATATTCTAGT
>CAJVPV010003674.1:0-10975 GCA_910591835.1 Acaulospora morrowiae | reverse complement strand
AAAACCATCTTCCCATGTCGCAGAATACACAGTGCCATATCCTCCTTTAGCGATATATTTGACATCTTGAAATTGTGCATACGGTATCCATTCCAAACACCCACCGTGCCACTTAGCTTGAAGCTGAGACTTTTGTATAAATTCATCAATTTTTTTATCACCACTTGTCCATTTATCAAAATCTTGTCGAAAGTGGATTCCATTGCATAACATGCACCATCCACTTACTGAAAGATTTTGATTGCATTCGCGGCAAGACATATTTGATCTCTTTAGATTTAAATTTTCTTATTAAATATTGCATGCCGTTACACGAAACATGAATTATGTATTTATTACGTATATATGAAAATTTGTAAATATTGTATCTATATGAACTATTTAATATATTGTGCTTTAACAAAAAAATTTATAATTAAATAAAAATTAAATCTATATTTTATTATTATTATTATTATTATTATTATAAAAATTTGATTTTATTTATATTGAGTAAAATTATTTTTTTTAAAAAAATGACTGGAGTATATCTATTTTTATTAGGTTTAATAATTTGAGTATGTACAGATTTGTTTATACAAATTTTATTCCTTTGTCTATCTAATTAAAACTATTTAAAATAAAGATTTTTTTTTATCTATTGATTAACTTATTGCTCTCTATATCTTCTATATTATTAATAACAAAGTTTTGATAGCATAAATAAAATATCAATATATTAAGATATGCCTTCTAATTTTATTTATCCATATAATAAATAGAAACTTAAAAAATTATATTTTACAATAATATAATTATTTGTAACTAACTATATTTAGCAAAAAGTCTTATTGACTTTAATTAGATTTAAAAAAAAAATTATATTAAAAAGAAACTTGTGAAAAAAAAAAAAAATTTTTTTAAAAATAATAAGAAATATAAAGAGAAAGTTAAAAACCAAACAAAAAAATTTAATTTTTTAAAAAAATATTTCTATAAACAATCTAATTTAAAAAAGATAAAAATTAATTTTATAAAAAAAATTAAAATAAAATATATATAATAATAAAATTATTAATAAAAAAAATTTTTTTTTAAATAGTTAATATATTAAAATATTAATCTTTATTGACATATATTGGTATCAGATATATATTTAAAAGACTTATATATATTATACAAATTATCCTTGGCATTGCTTCTTACATCTAATATTCAGGAACCTATAACTTTATAATTTTCTTTATAATACTAGAAAGCTATAGAGTATAAAAACTCTATTTCTAATTTTAAACCTATCTTTTTTATTGATCTAATTATATTTTTTAATTGTTTACTAAAAAAAAATCATATAAAATATTATTATAAAAATTAATTCCAATAATTTAATTATTGTTATTACTAATTCTTGAGATATATTACTTATACAATATTGTATTACCATTTTTATTACCTGTAAAACTAATATTTGGATTTGGATTTTAAGTTAATTTTAAAGACTTTTAAAATAAGTCTTTAATCTTTAGATTGTAATAAATTAATTTAAAATTAATCTCTTTAAAATATATAATAAAGTTTATTATTTTTCAATTAAGTTTAAGTTAGTAAACATTTATAAAAATTAAATCAGAAACCTTTTCTTATATAATTTTTTATATTTTAATCTGTTTCTAACCTACAATTATTAAAAAACTAGAGGTTTTATTTTCATGTAATCTTGATTGTATTTTAAAAACTATTAAATATAATATATACAAAATATTTAATAAATTAATATATAAAGAAAAATATAATATAATAATTAATTATATATACTGTATATATAATATTAATAAAACTCCATATATATAGATTTTTGTATTTGTATCCCATAAATATTTAACTAAAATATATATTTAATAATTTGTAAATACTATCTATTATACTATTGATCCATAGGTATTTACTATAATTTTTATTAATAATAAAACTGTTTATTATATAATTAATATTAAGATATAAGTTATATTGTTATAAATATTAATTTATCACTTATTAAATAGATATATTATTGAAAAATTTTAAAATAAAAAAATTTATAAATTATTTATTACAAAAAAATAAAAAAAGTATTTTAAATAAAATTATTATATTATAAAGATAGTATTTTTTTAAGATTTTTTTTAATAAGTAAACATTATTTTTTATTTGAATTGTATATAACAAAGTATATACTGTCAAAACTGGTTACAGTAACATTGTTTAGAGTAATATTATAATAAAAATTGAATATAATAATATAATTTTATAAAACAAAAAATTCTTTTAAATAGTATATTATAATTTTATAATATTTAATATAATAACAATTGGATATAGAAATATAAAATTGTAAAATTAGGCTTTTTTCAATTTGATTACTGTAACCAGCATTAACTGTATTATAAAAGAAACAATATATCTTAAGTATATTTTATATAACAAGTTAAAATTGGCTTGTCTATTTTAACAATATTAATTAATATTGAAAAAAATTTCGAAAACAATATTAATATATTAGATAAAAAAGTAATAATTATATTTATCAACTTAAAATTTTTGTTAAATCTTTTAATTTTTTGAATATAGAGTAATTGAAAAAAAAATCAATATACAATAACTAAAATTAAAATTAGATTAAATAAATTATAAAATTTATAAGTTTTAAAAAAAATTTTTTTTTAAAAAAACAATATATATAAAAAGTTTTTTTTATTAAAATAAATATATAATAATATTTAAAATTTTTTAAAGTTATATTTCAAAATATATATATAAACATATATAAAAACTTGAATTTTATAAAAATTAAATTATAAAATTAATATATAATATAAGATTTTTAATTATTTATTTAAAAATAATAATAATAATATAATTTATAAATTAATTATAAATAAAATAATTTTATGATATTATATATTTGTATTTATATTTATATTTAATTTAAATAAGTTTTTATTAGGTTTTTTATTAAGTTAAATATATTAAGAAAATTTCAAAGAATTTTAAATATTATTATAAGTATTAGATAAAAAAAAATAAATACAAAATAACTTAAACAATTTTTAAAAAATATTGTTCAATTATTTGAAATTATAATTATAAATATTTTTAATAAAAGTTAAAGTAAGATATTAAAGACAAATTAAATTAAAATTTAAATAATTAATTTAAAAAAATTAATAATTATTATATTAAAAAAATTATTAAATTTGATAAAGAATTTATTTATATTTAAAATATATAATTGAAAAGGTTTTAAATACTTATATTAAATTAATAAGAAATTAAATTTTTAATTTTATATACAAATTTTATTTAATAAATTTATAAAAACTTTATAATATTATAAATTAAATAATCATTTTAAATATACTTATAATTAAATTTCAATAAATAATATAATAACATTAGACCAATTACTATATTTATCAAATCTTAATTATATAACATATTTAACATAAAATAAAATATAGATATATAATTTAGGAATTAATAATGCAAACCAATTGTAAAATCAGTTAATAATATATAAAATTTAATTAAAGTAAAGTTTCAGTAAAAAAATTAATTGAAACCATGTTATATAAAGTTAAAAATGTTATTGTAGCTAGAAAAAAGGAGTTACAGTATATTGATTTGTAGCAAATAATTATAAAAGCTTTTTGAATTTTTAATAAATTAATATACAGTATATATTGTATTTGCTAATAAATTTATTTAAAAAAATACCAAAAAATTTGCTTTATCTGAATTATAAAATTAATCTTTTTTTTACAAATTTATTATTAAATAAATAACTTTTATTTGAAATTAAGTAACTTATTAACTATTGAATATGAAATTATGTAAAACATAATCACTTTGTTTTTAAACTACTGTAAGTGGTACGTTTTTTATAACGGCTACTGTATCTAGATTCTCCAACGGTCCAGAGTTAATATACGAGTTCTTTGTTTTTCCAAAACGCATTTAACCTTTTTGCTTTATAAACCTAAATAATTTCGGTAGAAAGACCAAGAAATTTGGGATGGCTCTTTTATATGCTATTGTTCTCTAAAAACAATGTTGACTTTCGAGGAAAAATGTGTAATGGTGTTACGAAGATTATGACCAACAACGAACAATGATTGTAGTAAATAGCATCTGATTACAGATAACAGTGGATGAATTTGTACGATAAGTTTTCATTAACGTATGACTTACGTGTAGTCTCTCAACTACGTCAAAAAAAAATTCTTGTTTTATCACAGATTTTAAATGAGCCCTGATTTAAAAATCTAATATTTATCATCAATAGCTCGCGTGACTCGCTATTGTTGTGATGCATGCATGCATACAATCAATCTCCAACACAAAATCCAAACAAACTAATGATTGGAACAAGTTCTTCATATAAACATATTAATATGACGGTTTTTTTATTTAATTCTTCCTTTTCTGACTACAATGACTTCCATCATCCATTAATTCCCGTGCAATATCAGAGAAATCATAAAAACCTGTATAAAATACATGCAATTCGCTCCCAAAAATGGGTTGATCGAAGAGCTCCCATGTAAAAAAAAAAAAAAGAGAAGAGAATACAATAGAGAATATATTTAATATACATGTAAAAAGTAATTGGCGAAGAGGTTAACAAAGAATGACAAAATCGCTTTGTCAAGAAGGACTCTCTGGTATACGAAAAAAAAAAAATCCACTCTATTCCAATGCATATTTGCAACTTTTCGTAGGATGTTCATGTGATCTTGACGCGCGATGGAAGAAAGATACTACCAAGGAAAAAAATTTCCGAAAATTGAACAAATGAATGTGAGGAGAATCAACTTTTTTTCAGTTGGTAATGATACATACGTATGTACGCACGTGTAAATATGTTCATTGAAAAAAGAGAGAGAAACCAACTTTTTTTTTTGTGTATCGGTCAGTTAATTGCGTTGTATTTGTTTGAAGTATTTTAAATCAACATACAGTATACATCCTGATTTTCATTAAAAAGTTAAAACTTTTTTAATAAAATACTAGATAATAATTCGATTTTCTATTTTATATACCCATTGCGATTTAAATAAGGTTTAGGTATGCGATAGTGCATTTTATATAAATAACGCCCGATTTACGATTTACTTTATTCATTTCCTTCTGAACATTCTTACATATTGGTGGAATAAACAACTAATTTATAACTCATCATTATACCTTTATAAAAACTGTTGCACGGTATTACTGTACTTCTATTATTATCGAAATTTACCGATCAAGATGCCATCCACAATGATATTTAACAATAACAATGGTACCCTATATGATCACAATTTGCATTTTCTGAATAATCGAGGAACGGGAGAGAGTACAGATTTATTGCTTGATGAAACTTTAAAACGTGGAGTGGTTCTTGAACGTCAACGCGATTTCGTTTATTCTGAGGACTCCAGCAATGAATTTTTTTCAACAAAAAGTTTTGTTAACCAAAAGTAAGCCTTCAGTTGTAATTGGAATTTCGTTTTTATTCTAACCAAATTTCCTCTTACACACAGATCAGCATCAGCGAAACAAATATTTCATTCAGTAGTTTATCAAAGGTTGAATATCAATGATTTATTTGATAAAGATCAAGCTTCGGGTTGGGCATTTGAGATCGCTCAGGAAGTTAAACAGAGATTAACAGGTAGTGTATATTTTTAATCCTACTATCATGATGACACATTGTGTATGCATGATTAGTGTGCATTGGTTTTTCTGTGTATATTCTATTAAAAATAAATTTATTGTAATTTGGATTTTGTATTTAACCTTTAAATCAGATCTAGGCCCCAAACAATACAAATATATAGTAAATGTAACGATAATGGAGAACAAATCAACGGGAAATATGGTTGGCTCTTCATCAAACCAGTATCATCAGATACTATTGAGGGTTGAAATGTTTCGGTATTTGATAGCGTGACAATAAAAAAAAAATAATTGGAAGGAGACTGGAAAATTTGTGTCGCTCGTTACACTCGTAGATCGAGATGGCCTTATGAGCGCTTATTTATTTTTATTTTATATATTTTTTAAATGTACAGTATTTTTAAATGTGGTAAATATTTTGCAAATTAAAATCGACATATTCGCACAAAAATTTTTGTATGTGGAATCACTGATAATAAGTATTTGATATTCTTCAAAGAATGCATAAAGATAGATGTTCGCTTATTGCAGTTTTGTGTGAGCATCAATAAAGATTCTAGTTAGTGATGACCTTTGAACTATTACCATTTGTAAATAATAACAATAATAGTAATAAATGAATAAACTAATTACATTTTCATCTATAATAAATATGTTTGTATAATTTAACCCAGTAATTCAATACCTATGATATTATGAAAAAAAATAAATTCATAACGCACCTTAAATTAATGTTCATTGTATTAAAATATAGTATTGCATGCCTTTAAACATAATAAATCTATATTGTATTTCTTTAATTCGTTTAATAATTTTTAAATATTGAATCAACTTATATCATCAAAATAGCATATAATATGATATATTTTTTTTATAAAATATTAAGTTCGAAAAAATTTCTTTAGCGATGTAAATTGCAACAAATTAACAATATTATTATTATATTTGTAAATAGTTATTTAAATAAATATATATATATAATTTTTAACATAAAACTAGGTAACAGAATCTGTTGAAATGTTCGAAGCATACGCATTACTATTTATTTATAGCTTCAACAAATGCTTAATGCTAATATATAACATTTTAAAACAAAATTATTATTAAATTAAATGCCTGAAAACTGATATAATCATGAGAGCATTGAAATAAAAAATTCATAAATATTTTACTTAAGATTACTTGATAAGATAAGTTTTTTAATTAAGCAAAAAATCTTTATTTTATAATTTTAACTATTTTACTTGTTTTTTGAATTTAAAAAATAAGTTATCTCATATTTTATAACTATTTTAATTCTTATATATTATTGGTTAATCTAATTTATATTACTATATACAATATATTATTCCAATTAAAATTCTAGATATAAAAATTGTATAAAATTTTATAAACATTATAAATAAGAATTATGTATTTATACAATATTATTAACTAAATAAATTTTGATTTATTATGATTTAATAATTTATTATTTTTAAATCTAAAATAAAAATTTAACATTTGTTAAATTAATAAGTTTAATATATTGTATTAAATAAATACCAAGTTATATTAAAAAAAAAACTTTCACCCATTCACTGCTGATTTTTTGAAAATTTTCTTTTTAGGAAATCTTCTTCCAAGAAGCACTTTTCTTTTTTTATTTTTTAAGGCAAATAAGATTTAAACCCAAAGGATATAAAGACTTCAAGAAACACTGTTGCATTGGAATGAAATCTCTGGTCAAAACCTAAGCAAGTTGGAAGTCTTTCTTAGCTCTTGGTTGCATAGGAAAAGACTCGTAACAACCTTCTTTCATAATTTTTTGTCTTTAGGTATTTTTCTTTTTATAATCATAATAACCATTTTTTCTTTCACTTTTCATTCTCTATAATACAAATTCAATTCTAACAATATATTCAAACAAAGTTACTAGATCTAATATTTGTCTTAACACAACCTTTGAAAATTTATTATTTCTCTTCTCTATATTAAAATAATATCATGTATTACTTCTTCACTATTTTATAATTTTTTCAAATCTACTCAAAAAACTGTAATCAGTTTTACTCCATCCAAAGATCTAGACTCAACAAATGACCAATAAACATCTTCACTTCTTAACAACAATACTAAACCTATTTAAACTCATTTATAATCAGTTTTTTATCAAAAATTCCCACATCAAATAACAATTTCTTTATAAAAATACTCACATACAATCACAATTGATTGACATATACTGGATTGGGAGAGCACATGACTGTACCTTGCATAGGTTTCAGTAATCTTTAACTAAAAAAGCATCAAAATAACACAACAAGATTGGAGTAGACTCCATATCCAACTTACTATTATCTTAACTACACCACCAACCTACAAACCACACAACTTTCCACAATTATCATTAACAATGAAGTTGCAATCCACAAATAGCAATGCTACCATTAAAGAAAAAAGATAGCCTAAGTCTAACCGATATGGATAAAAGTAAATATTTTTATTGCAAGTGAAAGTGAAATATCAGAAAGTTGTATCCCATAATCTGGCAGCTTAAGCCAGTGTTTCTCTACAGTTGCTAGAGTCATGTCCAGCTATTAAAAAAGAAACAATAACCTAGATAGACACATTTGATTTATATCCTACAAGAGGGATTGTTAATATAAAAGATAATTGCATTCAAAACTCAATACTCACTATCACCACTTCAATAATTTTTATTTCTAATTCCTTAATTATATGTGGTTTTCAAGAAGTGATTAACCCTAACTTCAAATTAATATATATAGCAATTTTATATTAAAAACTACCAACCTTTAACTTTCAATATCTCTACATTCCTTTACATATACTATAGTAATCTTGCTCCTCAAATTTTTATATAGATAATTTATTTTGTTCTTATATGTAAATAGTTCCTTTCTTAACTTTTTTCCTGCTCAAGGGTTTTTTATTAGAAATATATATATTATAATAGATGGTAAACTAATATGTACATAGTTTTACTTTGTCTATATATCTCATATCTTAAAAATTAACCATATAATAATAATAATTATATATTAATAAAGATTATGAGACATGTCTCACCTTAACAGAAAAAAAAAATACCAAGTTACATTGTATTGTATTATTTAATAAATTAAATTAATAAATAATAAATTAAATTAAATTTGTTTTAAATCCAAACCAATACTTTTATTATAATTTATAAATTAAATTAAAATTAATAAACTTTTTATATTTTATAAAAATATAATAAAATTTAAGATTAAAAAATTAAAAAAAAAACCTTTACCCGTTCACCACTGATTTTTTGAAAATTTCCTTTTTAGGAAATCTTCTTCCAAGAAGCATCTCCATTTCTTTATTCCCTAAGGCAATAAGCTTTAAATCTAAAGGACATAATGACTTTAAGGAACACTGTTGTATTGGAATGGGACCTCTAGTCAAGACCTAAGCAAGTTGGAAGTCTTCCTTAGCTCTTGGTTGCATAGGAAAAGACCTGTGGCAGCCTTTCTTCATAATTTTTTGTCTTTAGGTACCTTCCCCTTTATAATCATGATAATCACTTTTTCCTTCACCTTTTTTTCTCTACAACACAAATTCAATCTTAACAACACATTCAAACATAGTTACTAGATCTAATGTTTGTCTTAATCAACCTTTGCAAATTTTTTTTTATTTTTTCTTCTTTACATAAATATCAATACTATGTCATATTCCTATACTTTTCTACACACTTTTCAAATCTACTCAAAAACCAAAATCAGTTTCACCCTATCCAAAAATCTACACTCTACAAATGATCAATAAAATTTCTCTATCCTTAATAACAACACCAAACTTGTTCAAACTCGTTTACAACCAGTCTTCTTCTAACAAAAATTCCCACACTCAATAACAATACCAATCACAACAATACAACAATATTGACAACAAAAATGATCTGATAACTTACCAGATTGAGAAAGCGCATGACCTGTGCCCTGCGCGAGTTCTGGTAATCTTTACTTTATATGTATCCAAACAACAAAACAAGCAATTGAAGCAGGCTCCAATTATCTGACCTACTTATATCTCAATCACAACACTCTTTTACCAACTACATGACTTTTTATTATCTCAACAATGGAGTTGCAACCCACGAGTAGCAATGCTACCATTAAAGAAAAAAGGCAGCCAAAGCCTAATCAATGTGAGTAAAAGTATAATACTTTTATTGCGAGTAGAAGTGAGATACCAGGAAGTTTCGCCCTGTAATTTGGCAGCTTAAGCCAGTACTCCTCTACTGCTGCTGGAGTCGTGCCCAGCTATCGAAAAGAAAGTGATAACTTAGGTAGACACATTTGGTTTGTGCCTTGTAAGAAGGATTATTGATTTAAATATAATATACTCCTAAACCCTAAACACATCACCACTATAACTTTCTACTCTTCATAAATTACTAACTATATCTTTTACTTATAACTAAGTAGTATATAGTCCATATTATACATTATCAATATCTCTTCTCCTAAAATTAAACTTCTATCACTCTTTTTTACAATTGGCGATCTTGTCCGAAATGTTTTTTTTTATTTTTTATTTTTTCGTAGCAGATAGTTTCTCAGGTTTTTCTTTCTAAGTTTTTCCAATAATATATCTGCTCACAGTGGCAGGTCAATATGTATTATCATATACTTCATACTTTATTAATTTTGTATATAATGTATTATATTTACTACGTATAATTAATAAAGCTTTGAGGAAGACCTTACTTAGCATTTAAAAAAAATATTAATGAAATTTTTTTTGTTAATTCTTTTATTAATTAAAAAATAAAATTTATTGATTTTTTTATAATAAGATTTATATACAACCTCAAGAAGGAAAAATACACCAAGAAAAAAAGAGGTAACAAATCCAGCACGAGATTCAACCCAACCAGATCACCACTTGACTCACTCTCACAGATAGCAGAACAATTCAGCTATTTTAACACCAGGTTAGCAAATCTGGAAAAGAGTTATCTAACTATAAATAGAGCTATAACAGGCTCCAACCACTTCTAAAGAATATCAAGATTGAATCCAGAAAACCTGCTATTAAGTTCTGGTCAAACCCAAATACAGAAGCAGATAGACCACAGCATCCCATAAACCTTATATCCAACTCCTCCCTAAGAACCAAACAAAAAACCTTCCCAATATCAAAATTCCTCAAACAATAAAAAACAATTCACTTTAATAAGAACTCATATACAGTGTGTTGCAAAACTTTTTGGAATTTTTTATTTATTCATTACTCAAAAACTATTGCATAAAAATTAATAAAA
>CAJVPV010003673.1:0-10976 GCA_910591835.1 Acaulospora morrowiae | reverse complement strand
TTTTTTGTATTATTTCTACAACTTTTAGAACACCAAAATGAATCTCTCCTCGTTACAACGTTTTTCTGTTATAAACATTTGCAAAAAGTATTATTTTCACAAGTCATTATTAGCAAGTTGAATAGACTCCTGCTTACCCTGCACATAATGCATAAATTCTCTTTTCGACATCTTGTCAATCCGCAGTATTTACTATACTTTACTTTTGGAAATGCTTTACAAAGTTCGCATGGCAGAGTAAGTCCGGAATTCAGTGCTTTGAGGCGACACTCATCGCTGCAATATTCACTAAGAATGTCATCATTGGGATCAAGATCAGGCTCTTTATCACCGCAATACAGGCACAATTTCGTCATCCTACTTTGAGATTAAGTGTGAGGTGTCTAAAAGGTTGATTTTTTTTTTTAGTACCTCCATGTCGGATAAGAAAAACATGAAACCAAAAATGGAATGATATTAGGGCTGAAAAATGTGCGACGTATAGTGCTCATTTGAGTGACTCATGTGTATAGCACAAAGATAAACATACATCATTTTATTTCCCTATGTGATATGCATTTATTGTCGAGATTTCATATTAAGTATGGTAAAAAATGTCTAGTAACTGTTACTGTATTCTGTTATTGCAGTAAAAAATGAATACAGTAATGGTAAAAGCATAAATGCTAAAATTCTATGAAACTTCAAGCTCAAACGTTGCATCTGGATAAACTTGTTTTGTTTTTTCGTTAACAGCTGTTGCCGTAAATTCCATTCTACCGAATGTTAAAGAAAATTCAATTGGACAATTGGTCCCATCGATGGAGACTTTCATGGTTCCAACATGCTTCATTCCGGGATCGTCACAAAATTTTCCATCGAGATCTTTTGTGGTGAAAATTTTGAATGCGATTGTCACTTGTTTTGGTCTTACAGGATAAAAAGTTTTTGAAAATTTCTTGTTGACGTCGACCTTTGTTCCACGCTGCGCTAACTTTTCAAATGTATATACAAGACCTTCTGGCGTCCGTCGTTTCCTCTTGTCTTTACCCTCTATCCATTCGTGCGCCACTTCAACACCAAATGTCCATTTAAGTACACGTGTCTTGATAATTTGATCATTGATTCCATAAGCCAATCCACCTCGAACGACGGCAATATCGGGAGGTTGTGGAATAACGATTTTCGGAACTTGAAATCGAAAATTTTCTTGAACACGGCGATAAAGATAGTCAGATTTACAAAATCCACCAACTAAAAATATTACTGAACACTTTTCCTGTGATGAATTTAATTGCTCCGAAATTAATTCAAGAATTTTGTTAATGACTGGGTCAAACATATCTTTAACCGCATTGAAATCCAGCTTTATGATCCACCCATCATCCTCCATCTCCGACCGTTTCCTTCCTTCAACGCATTCAATCAAATCTGGGCATTCTCTTTGTAAGTCGAGTTTGACGACCCTCCACTTGTTTTTCTCACCGTTGAATCGATATTTGACTTTCTCACAGAAAAATTCCTGAATCAAGCATTGCATCTTTTCGTAATGATTATTTTTAAATTTTTCGACAGCTTGGAAACTTAGTTTTTCACCGAGAAATCTAAGAAATTCTTTGTCAACAAAAGTACTCCCGCAAGGATACCCAGTGCGTTCTGTGATTTCGTCAAGCTCATTGTTTGGAAGGAGCTTGCGCATCGTAATGTCGACCGTACCCCCACCACAATCAGCGACTAAAAATGAATCTTAATTTTTTTTAAATTAAAGAAATAAATACAGTAAATTAATAAATTATGAAGTAGGCGATTGCCAATATGATGTCCAGTATATGAAAACCAACCTTCGGTCTTCATATCGTGATCGTCTACTACGGTGAGGCAGTGTAATGCCGCGGCTTCCGCTATGGGTCAATATATCATTAAATCTTCATATTCCACTACTGTAAATATAGTACTGTAACTAGTATATTGATTCACGTACGTTCTGTCGTAAATTCCAAATTCTTTGAACGCAAATTGCTCAATAAACCGGCTTTGAATGCACATTCGCGCATTATGTCGGTAGTACGAGGAGGCTAGGAGTAGAAGATTCGCGACTATTAACATAGCTATCAAAATAAAAGGAAAATAATAAATTATTGCATACCCATTCAGCTGGTATGGTTAGTACAATCTTAATTTGGTCGGGGAATTTTATTGTAGGAAGGTCTTTCTGAATTTTATCCTGAATCAATTCTCGCATTTTGGTTAGATAATCCTGAATTGCCTTGTTATATGTCAATTGTGGAGGTAACCAAGGTTTAACATCCAATTCATATAGATGTAATTTAAATTCTTCTATGGGCTTGGAATCATCGTTATCTGACTCATCGTGGGGTATCTGAACCAACGCCTCTTTTCCCCAATCTATTACTTCTTTATACCTTGAACAGTATTTAAGCACCGTGGGATTTTTAAAATTCCCGTAATTTCCTGGCCTTTTGTTAAAAAATTAAGATACCGACATGCTGAATTTAGAATTTATTGGTCTTCGTAATGACATAAGAACACCGTAAAAAAATTCATTAATTACCAACTGTTGAATGTCACTATTTCTTTGGGCCTATCTTTGTGCGCAAAAGCGAATGCAGAGTTAGTTGTACCAAAATCAATTGCCACTACCACACGAACATCTTGAAGTGCCATTTTTTATGACGAACGATGTGCTGGTGTTTGATGATTTTTTGCTCATTAGTCTATTTATACTTTAATAACTGCGATAAACATTCAATGTGACATAAATATACATTTTAGACGTAGTTACTGTGACATAAAAAAAAGCATAAAGGTCATGAGGATAATCTGTGAAACGAAACCAAAGTTTTAGCAAGGTTTCTAAATATTTGGAAATTTCTCTTCTTCCACGTAAGCTTCCTGACAATTTTTTTGTCGCAAAATATGAATGATGGCATGTCGGCTAGTCAATCTTCAAATACCAATAATAATATGCGCCAATTGGAAATTTTCAAAAATGAAGATTGGGATCATTTAATTTCCCAAAATTCCTGCGAAGCTTATTCCTACTTATTCATAATATTGTGGGATTCCACGGGATTATCTCAACATAAAGCCTTGGTTTTTGATGATCAAATGGAGAGGATGATTCATTTAGTCGGGAAGTTATATAGAAGGAAAGTTATAAATTTCGATTATAAAGATACCATCATTTGGTCTCTTCATGATTATAGGCGCCATAGACTCTCAAACCAACGGAACAAAAGGAATCGATTGGTGGAATTTTCTTGGGATAGACTAGAATCGTACGGGTTAAAGAATCAAGAAAATTTTCAGAAACAATTAGAAAAACTAAAGTTGGATGATAACATAAAGTTGCGAAATATTGTTTTGGAAAGAATGGCTCGCCTAATAAAAGGACCGAATGAAAATAAGGTATCGGATGAATTACGTGAAGAGATAGAGAGTTTAAAATCTCAAGTTCTCGACTTGCAAAAAGAAAACTCACAATATCAAGCGACATTAGGAAGCTTAACAAGCGTAAATTTGAATGACGATGATCCCAACAATGCAGTTCAAATAGCAAGAAGTATTCGAACACTGCAGTATTCCCTTGGAGATTTAGCCATGGTCAAAGGTCCTGACTACGAAATCAACCAAGAGAAATGTGCAGAACTTTTAGGTCATTATAAATGTTCGGCAACGCCTGAAGAAAGATTAGTATTGTCTGGTGCTATTCAACGGTTGGTCCTTGATACAATTTTCGAGGAGACAAATGGTTATTTCCGTGAGGTCGAACAACATCTGAAAAATTCTCCGTCCGATTGTAGCGTGGAAGACACCGTTGAAGTAGATTTATTTGTAACTTCCGAAAGGTTGGCTGCTGTGACTGAAAATTTTGACAAACTGCGTCCAGGGAAAGACCTTATGGCGTCCGTTGCACCTACAAAAATTCGTCAACAGATTAATGCTATTCTTGGTTCTCGTGCCTTTTCGAATGATTCTAATCGGTTAATCATGAAAATTTCAAAAATTATCGTGGAGAAATTGAATCACCACCGAAAAATTCTTGATGACGAATTAAAAAATGATGAAGAAGGAGATATTGTCCAACTTATTCGTGACATTATTCAATTATTTTATTTTAGATTCAAGGCTCAGCCTAAAATGATCGAATGGAAATTTTACGAGAACGGAGATAGTGTGGATCCCTCGTTCATGCAGAGTTTAAAGGGATTTAAGGATTTAAAGAAACAAAAGGTTGAGATTTGCAGCTTTCCAGCAATTTTCATATGTGAAGATGATGAGGTAAAGAAGGTTATTTCAAAGGCTCAAATCATAGCTGCCTATAGAGATTTTTCGTAGCGATAATAATTCGAACTTATGGCAAGAAACATATGTCTTCTTTCTTATTTTATACGGATCATAAATATACCGACAAATAAATATAGTATACAGTATTTATTAAAAATTTTCAAAACTCGCCTGATGATATTTGCATTGCACGTGATAACGAAAAATCAAAGTAAATTCTTAATTCTGGATCTTGAAGTTTTGACATGTATCAATTAACTTTTATCTTTCAAACATTTTATTTATAATCAATATTTGTCAAGCGCTCTGAGTTTTTTTTTATTCCTTATAAGGGATTAAAAAAAAAGATTAACATAATAATATAATAGCCTTCAAAGAATGCTATAAGATGAACTTGAAGTAATGATTTCAGAGGGAGGTGAACGATCAAGACGTTAGGCCAAATGTCTCCTGATATATTATTCAAGAGACAAATCAGTTGCCTCAGATAAGATGCCGAAAAAAGAATTACAACGGATTGAAGATTTTTTTCTACGGCAAGCCTGTCTCTAATCCCATAGCTTCGCATCATCCTATCAATGATTTCTCGTGGCTAAATAAGGCGTTGACAACTGAGGCATGACAAACTTGGCCGGCTCTCCCACTTGTCAATTTATCTCCTTGGTCCATCTTACAACTTGGGTTTCTGCTGGTTATTCTCCTTCTAGTCTAACTTTGGCTCTTTGTTGGTTATATATTTAGACCATTAAAGTTCCAAGTGATATTAAACAAGTTAATCAAAATATAGTCTAGGTTTTCTCCCTCCTCCTTTCCAATTTAGGTACCATCTTCTATTTATACTCCCATATGTGGCTTGTCAACTAGACCCAAATGCGTCACACACCTACTGCCCCTTGAGGAATTATTGCGTTACATACTTGCTACCGTACGTCGCGGCGTTTAGGACCCCCCGTCGTGGATATTTTAATGGTGCATACCTTTCTGCCAATTATTATGTAAGTAATATATATATATATTATTCTTATTCGTGTATATTGATTGGAAGACCGGCAAGTATTCTACGTGGGGGATACGACGCAAGGTACTCATTTACCGATAGAAATGTAAACTTTAAACGACGTTAGGTGACAAAAAAGATAACACTATTGTTGACCAAAGTCTCATTTTCATGCAACCTAACTTAATTTTGAGTTATTGCACCAGTGATATGTTTTTAAAAGGTATTTTCACAAGATTGCAATGTTAACGGAAAATCAGTGTTAAATCGACTTACGCAGAGTTATAGTATAACAAATATCAAATTCCTTAAAAGTAGAACTCTCTGAAGGCGAAGGGGGCATTTTTTGGACCCTATAATTGCGATACTAAATTTTGCATTGTGTAAATACTATCTAAAAGATAATAATCAGTTACAGTAATGAAAATAATTGTTAAAAAGAAAGATGTGAAATAAGCAAGGTACTCATAATGAATCCTACTTATAGACGAATGGATTTAAAATGGAAGTAAATAGAAAACACCTTATACAATTGATTACTCTAATTCAAACGTTTCAGTCTAGAATGCGTGCACATTAACTGTAAGGATTTGGATCCAAATTATCAAATTCCATGAAGATGTCCGCGCTACATAAAATTGATTGGTTAGTCATATATCTACTATAGGAAACGGAAAATGTCATAATGTCAAATGAATTCTTTGGATGAGGTCTATACATTATATACAATATATATGACGAGACTATTGTCACGTGACTGATAGCCGCGACCATTATATGACTGCAAGGAGGGAAGGATTGAAAAGCTATTATGTCATTATTCCTTTCTATTATTTAGTGCCATAGTCTCCCTAGCCAATCTAATCAAAATAATGCATAAAAAGAACATACAAAAGGTTAAACGCTCGGTCAAGCATAAACGCCTCTTAATTAATAAAGTACACTCACTTTAACAACGGTTATATACAAAAAAGTTTTTGAACCTCCAAAAGAATCATATATTTTTTTGCAAAACTAGATTATTACTACTTAAATTCTAGCACAAAATTTATGGAATCATTATTGGTGTTGTGTGCATCTCATACGGCATTGCTGAATTAAGAAACAATAACATTTCGGATCTTGAATTACATGCTCCGAGCTTGATGTGACATTAAATGGTCATCACATAATCTGTACATATGATGCAATTGTACCGTTCAAGTGGTGTCGTGTAAGTTACAAATAAATTAGATTATGTAATTATTATAAAGTTATAATTCCAAAATTTATTTACAATTTAAATCTTTCGTTTTATATTTCAAAATATAAAAAATTAATAAGTTTTAACATACAGTACAATATTATCACAGGTAGCTGTACATGGATCCCATGTTACAACAAAGAGGTAGAATATTTAGATAAGTTTATAAAATAACAAGTGCCTCGTTGATTAAATAAGTAATTTAATGTTGAGTTTTTCACTAATAAAAAAAATTGTTTTTTGCTAACAATACATTTTTTCACAGGTTAAATAGAATTTGGATTTACATATTTTAATTTTCATTATTACTGCTAATTAAAAACATTCAACATACAATGTGGGACAAAAAAATTTGGATTTATTATTATTATTATAATTTAATAAATAATAATTCAATTAATATAAAATTTCAAATACATCTTTTTTAAAATCTAAATAATATAATATATAAAGTTTTATTAATGCTTTAATTAATAAATTTATTTGAAAATATTAATTCAAAGTCAAAAAAAAAAAAAACTTAAAAAATATATTATAAAATTTATATACAAATTTATATATATAGTATGGACATAAATTAAAATTTTACTATAGAAAAATTTTTAAAAAAATTTAACATAAAAATAAATAAAAATTTAAGCTTATAAAAAAATTATAAAAAACTTATTATTATATTTAATAAATGTTATTAAAATTGGTTTGTTTTTTTATCATATAAAATTATTTTTAAAAAATCTTTAAAATCTTTAAAAACTCTATATTTAATATAAAATTTATATTCTTTTAATAAAATTTGATTAAATTTTAAATTAAGTTAATTATTAAATAATTTTTTTATACTTAATAAAAAAAATAATTAATTATTAAAAAAAAAACTTTTTCTTATAAATTAATTTGACAAAAAAATTTTTTTATAGTAATAATCTTTAAAACAAACACTTTATTTTTTTTTAAGCATCTCCAAGTATACTTTATATTTCAACTACTTTCACCATGAAGCTTTCAACCTTCTTAACAAACCAAAAACAATTTCTTCACACAACTATTCATGATGACTAAAATTATAAACTTTAAATTTATTACCTTGGCTTAAAAATAAATACAATTCATAAAATTGATTATATTAGAACTATTATTATCACCAACTTTATTAATTATCCTAAACACTTTCTCATCATTAAAGAGAAAAAAAACATACAAAAAATCCTCAATACTAATATTATTAAAAATATTAAAACTATTATTTTTGAAAAAACTGCTATTAAAAAAAATACAATTCCTATAATTAAAGCTATAGTTCAAAATTTCAAAACTGAAAACTTTGACTTTAACTATATTAACAACATTGTCAATAAAATGGAAAAAGTTCAACTTGACCAATACTTCTATAAATGCTTTCAAGAATTTCTCTTCTTTTCTAGAAAAAAACAAAAAATCCTTTGCAGCTTTCTCCTGAAAACAATTTACTGTCTATCAATTTTCTTGTTTTTCAAAAAAGAAATAATAATCAATTAACTATAATACAAGCATATACAAGTAACTTATCTATTACTTCAATCCTTTTTTAATATAACAATATCATAAAAATTAATGAAACATATGATAAACCAATGAAACTCTCTAATCTGGATCCTATCCCAGAAAACCTTTACAATTAAATATCTTTAGCTATTAATCAATAATTAATTTATCTAACAATTCCATTACCATCTCCAATCTAATGGATATCAGTAAAATAAAACCAATAAACCAATTACAATATATTAACTTTGAAGGTATCATTAACCTTGATCAATTCTCCAAATCCATCAATAACAACAAGTAACCACTTTAATCAAATATATGATTATCTTTCTTTGATTATCAAATCCAAGAAAAATTATAGCAAATTTGAGACAACAAGCAATATGACACTCTTTATAAAGAAACAAAATCCCTAGCTAACTAACTTATATCAGTATCAAATAATATAACTATAGTTATCCAATTTATTACAAAAATCAGAGAACTATTCAAATATTCTTTTTACTTCTTTCAATCCATATTCAATAAACTTAACTTTAAGAATTCTATTTTCTTCAGCTTTTTCATCTCCAAGACAGAAATTAAGTCAGCTTATTAAAAGGAATTTAATAAAATTAAAAAGAACTTTCAAGAAAAATATAAAAAAGAATATAACCTTAACTTTATCAATCTGGAAACAAAAAAAAAATCTGAATAATTGTCTATACTATTTTCTTAATTATCTATCTCAGAACTATTGACATTAACAACATATTCTTCTATAAACTAGCTAGCCTTTTTATATATCTTATCAATTACTTTATTTATAAATAATAGTTTTTTATTGACTACATTATTCTTAAAGATAAACTCAAGAAATATGTGAATAAATTACTTCTAGAACTTCCATTTTCTTCAAATAAAATTTCAGTTAATATAAAAATTAAACTTCTATACAATCTACCAATGCATAACAAATCTTAATTTATTCCAACCCTACACATATTAAAATCCCATTACAAATTTCAAAAACTTCTAGACAGCTTTTTTAAAATTAACTTTTCATTACCTGAAAATCTTTTTGATCTCTTATCAAAATATAGAAAAATCTTTTAATCAAAAAACACAGTGAATTAATTAAGCTTTCTGATCTAAAAAGCTATTTTTATGAAGATTATCAAGTCTCTTCCAATCTTTTTAACTCCTATTTCAAACTACCACAACCAAAAAAACTACTTCTATCAACCTATCATTTGTTGAAACCTAAATATTGAAACTTTTTTTTCTTTAATCCCAATTCAAAAGAGACATATGAATTTGGTCAGAGTTTGTAACACTAACACAGATTAGTTCATCAATCTTGTATTCTAACTGGTTACTTCATGCATAGCAATTCTGTTAGCTACATGACACAGGGGTCAGTCACAAGACAATAGTTTATTTAGAGACAGTACAATAACTATACAAGAATTAACTACACTTCTTTGCAAAACCTATTACTTCAAACTATTACCAAATGACTTTTTTTATATTAGAAAAAAACCACTGTTATCATCTGACAAAGTCCTTGATCTCGAAATAAATATTTTCTTTCCAGTAAAAAACCCAGCTAATATTCCATATCTTCTTAACAACTTCTCAAAAAAATTTTAGCTTCCAAACTCCTTTATCAAAAGAATAAATTGATATCACAAATCAAAATATAAATACAAATTTCCAAACAATACCAGTCAAATCTTTTCTTCCAAAAGATTATAATATCATTAACAAAAAAGCCAATACTAACTTTTCAATAACAAATAGAAAACTCCTTAAAGAAAATATAATCAAAACATATCAATATTACTAATTTTCTAAAATTCCAGACAACTGGATTCAAATTCAATAGAAACTTTCCATTCCAAGCCTCTTTAAACTAAAAAAAATCTAATCCAAAACAAAATTAAAATGGATATCCTTATAGTCAACAATGCTAATTTTATCTCAAAAATCTGCAAACTCAAAGAACATTTTATTTTTCAAAGGCTTATCAATAAATATATCATCCAAATTAAACTTTCTGAATTATTTACAAAATTCTTTAACTTCTTCAAACAATAATTAATTCAAACAAAATACTTAAAAATTTTTCAATTAAAAAAGATCTTTCAAAATTACATATAGCAAACTCCTCCCAATACAAAGCAACAAATACTAAAAATTGGCTCTCTTAATACAAGAGAACTCAATAACTATACAAAACTCAACTCCCTTCTTTAATATATCAAAAACAATAATTATAATATCTTCTTTATCTCAGAAACAAAATTTCAAATCATCAAAAAAATTTCATACATTATCAAAAACTTCATTATACACATAAATAACCTCAACCAAAGTCAAATAGGAGTTTCAATAATACTTAACAAAAATTTCTCAAACCACTTCTACAAAACTACTGAACTTCAAGGCTATATCATTTCAATTTTTTTTCAGTTCAAACCCAAAATAAAAATTTGTATTACACAAGTTTATCTTCTTTATAATACAAATACAAGAAAAAAAAACATCTCTTATCTCTAAACACTCATCAATAACAATTTCTCAAAAAACATTTCACATATTATGAGTGACTTTAATTTTACACCTAACCCAATAAACTGAATCAAAAAATCTGAATCAAAACATAAATTACTTATTTACAAAAAACTTAATAAAAACTATATCAATATATTATACTTTTTTTTTTCTCCAAAACCATATATATTGTTACACTTGATTTTCCTCCAAGATTATCACTACCTCTTGCCCGATTTTTACTAGCATTTACCCTTGAAATTTTATCCATTCTAGAATAATTCTTGTATTACTATCCTTGTTATTATTTAGTACTGTACTTTTCGTGCTATTGTTGCTCTAGAATATTTCCTATTTTATTTATTTCTTTTTATTATTGTATCTTCGCCA
>CAJVPV010003672.1:0-10977 GCA_910591835.1 Acaulospora morrowiae | reverse complement strand
TTATTTATATGTTTTAATAGTGACTCAATTAATTGTATCAAATAATTGCATCAATTGCATCAAGAATCTACAAATTTCAACAATATGTATATGCTAAACTATATGGAAATTTCTCCATATATTGATTGTTGCTATTAACTTTTCTTAATGGATAGAGGTTAATACAAATGTGCCAAAGTTCCGCTTGTTTTGCTAAATCATTGATAGATTTTATTAACTGCTTTATTTATTGGAAAATAATTAAAGAGAAATGAAGGAGTATACTGGAAGTAATATCCTTTATATGGCAAATAAAGCTACATAACATCTGTTTGCTTTATTGGAAAAAATCTATTTACCATTATCTGCAACTGGACTAATTATTTAATTTTTTATCTGCTTAAATAATACTCAAGAATATTTAAGGTAGACTTATAACTAGTTCTTATTGCCTGAACAGTGACTTATAATACTTTTGCATGGAACAGGTCTTACTGCCAGATGCTTTTTCAGGATAAGTACCACTAGACTGGTTTATTATTGGATTGAAATGAAACTAGAATAGGGATTTGTAAAAAGACACCAAATATTAGAAAAGTGATCATCAAATCTACTTGTTAAAAATGGACATCTCATATACCTTGCAACTTCTGACAATCATTGTAATACCAACTGAATGATCGTTGCATTACAATACTTTTTTCTGAAAATCACAATCTTAATATCTACTGAATCAGTATGTGAAATGGCTTCTTATAAAAAACAATGCTTTTATAGGTTATGGTGTCAGATACCATATTAATTCTATTCAATCACTCTTACATGGAGTTGAACTGATATCTTGTAATTTGACCTGTGAAGTATTAACTACTACACTATGAACCCACAAATTGTTTTTTTTTTATATTATAATTTATAATTTTTTTCATATTATAATATTAATAAACTAATACTTATATTAATTTGACTTAATATAAATTTATTAAATATTAAAAAATATTATATCTTAAATTTTTTAAATTAAAATATTTCAATTAAAATAATATTTTAAAAGTTTTAAAAAAAATAAATTTGAAATTAAAATTTTAATTATAAAATACCAAAAATATTTTTTAATATATATAATTTAATAAATATATTTTTGTAATATGTTTTTTAATAGACCTATAAGTTTATAATATAATAAATAGAGCTTTCAAATTTTCAAATACATGTTTTTAATTCAATACTTACAAAAACAAAACATATTAATGAAGCTTATATATAAGTTTACTGATTTTTCTATATATTTGATTTCAAATATTCAGATCTAATTTTTACTTAGTTAAATTGCATAAAGATAAAATCTTTAATTTTTTTTAATAATTATAGGCTGAAACAAGATTTGAAAAAAAAGATTATATGAAAAAAAAATTTTAATCTAATTACAAATATGTTTATTCCCTTTGATATAGTAAACTCTATAATATATTCTTTCCAAATTAAACAATTTAAAAAGAATTAATGACAAAATAATTATATATATTCTTTTGGAATGATCTGTAAAAGTTACAATATATAAAGGTTATATTTTATTTTATATTTATATATTTAAATTTGATAGCTTAAGTCAACTAAAAACCTATAAAGTGTTTATTAAAAGATATAAGAGTTATGTCTTACTTATTTAGCAATTGAATCTTCAGATTTGATAGTATATATCAACTATAAGAAAAATTTTTAAAACATTTACTAGAAAGTATATATTTTTAATTCCGAATATATAATTTATATTAAGCCATAATTATAAGTATAATAAAAAACTCAAAAAAAATTAAAATATAATATTAAAGATTTTTTTAATAATTAAAATTTAAGATTAGATAATTTAAAATTGACAATAGAATTTCTATTTTATTGATTTTTATTGATATATAAATCTATCTACAAGATATAAGTTGATATAGTTAGATATATAGAATTGAATATATTAATTAATATTAGTATAACTAATAGACTATTCATATATAGGATATATATATATATATATATATTTTTAACCCTTTCCATCAATTCAGGTACCTGTTTTCATTACCTACTAGTCTCCTGGTGTTTCTCCAGGATACAGGGGTGATGACGTTAGTCCTAATTACTCATCTTAGGCCTAAGCCTCTAAGTATAGACGGTGGGGATGGAAAGTTGCTATTTCAAGGCAAGCAGACCTTTGCTATCATGCCAGGATAATCATTGCCTGCAGCTACTACTACAGTATTTCAACTGTTCAATTTAGCCAAGACTTACTAGGATTTAGTCAGTGAGATATCATTGGCGAGATGAGGGTATACCAGTATATCAAATTCGCTTGGGAATTGGATCCAACCTCACCCTTCCTAATCTGACTTAGCAACACATGTGGGGGTTACAATTTATGGGGGCATGCAGTCAACCGTCGCAAGTGTACCCCTTAGGATAGAACATCCCGTAATACAAGTGACCTCCTACAATCCCGACCAGATCCTCGCTACCAACGGACATGTGAAACTCTTACTAATAGTTATGCGACTAATGGTTTTAGTCATCTGTACCTTTCCTCTATTACTGGAAAGATTTCATGAAACTTCTTTCCCCTTTTGGAGATATTTTTCAGGCAATACTTGATCAGAAAGTTTTACCAATCAGATTATCTATCTTTTGACCTATGGGGTATAGTCTACCCATAAGGCTTCTTGATCGCCGGAACAACTCAAATTGCTCTCTATCACGAGTTACAGGAGCAGTGATACAAAGTCCCATTTTTAGGATATGTGAATTGCCCCCAGCTGGGGTTGAACCATAGTTCATAGGTTAGTCCTACCTTGCCTTAGCCCACTGGACTATGACCAGGTAGGTCTTTCATATATAGGATATATATATATATTTTAAGGTGTACCAGCAATAATTGTCTGGTTAAGTATTTATTTAATAACGATGTTTATATATATCTTTCGACATTACTATCTAGAACTATGCTATAACGTATCAGTTGTTAACTATACCCAACACTTATTGGAATTGCTTCAAATAACAATGTTTGCTGTAGCTTGTTTCTAACTATATTAAGTATAAAGACTAATCTACTGGACAAAGATAATTCTTTGTTGGATCAGTAGCATGCATTTTCACTAGTAGTTGGACAGCTTTATTTCTAACTGGGAGGAATTAAGGGGAAGTTGAAAAAGGGTACTAGGGGTAATATTTATGGTGAATAAAGTTACATAATCACTGTTTGCTCCATCGGAGATAAATCCCTTTATTATCACTTGCAGCTGGACTAACTATTTAATTTCTTACCTGTCCAATAATACCTAAAAACATTTAAGGTACTTATAACTGGTGCTTACTACCTGAACACCGACTTACACATTGCAGGGAATAGGACTTATAGCCAGAAGCCTTCTTGGAATAAGTACTGCCAAACCAGTTTATTACTGGATTGGGATGAGACTAGGGCAGGGATCTGCGTGAAAGATACCGGATATTAGGGGAAGGATCACCAAACCTGCTTGTCGAAAGTGGACACCTCATATACCTTGCAACTTCTGATGATTATCATAACACCAACTGGACAATCATCACATCACGACATCTTTTCTGGGAATCACAATCCTAATGTTCTATTGAATCAGTATGTGAATGACTTCTTATGGGAAACAGGACTTAACAGGTTATGGCCCCAAATACTATTTTTAATTCAATTCAACCACCTTCACCTGGGGTTTAACTGGTATCTTGTGATCTGACCTGTGGAGTGTTAACCACTACACTATGAATCCACAAGTCTATTACAATTATATATATAATTATATTGTTGATCTTTACTATATATAATAATATAATTTTTAATTAATTTATTATATTTTTAATAGTAATATAGTTTTTAAAAAATGTTCAAATTCATAACCTGTGGATTTGTAGTGTAGTGGCTATTATTTCACAGGTCAAATCACAAAATACCAGTTTAACTTTATGTAAGGGCAGTTGAATAGAATTAATATGGTATCTGATGCTATAACATATATAAATGCTGTTTCTTATGAGAAGCTGTTTTATACGTTGATCCAGCAGACGTTGAGATTGTGATTTTCAGAAAAGATATTGTGGCATGACGATTATATAGTTAGTGTTATAATAATCGCCAGAAGTTATAAGGTGTATGAGATATCTGCTTTCGATAAAGATGGCTTGGTGATTATTTCTCCATGGTACTTGATATTTTTTCTTGCAAGTTTCTAAAAAGACCTTATTTCAATCCAGTAATAGATTGCTCTGACAGTTACCTATCCTAAGAAGGCAGCCAAAACAGCAATAAGTACCAATAGCTGAAATAATCTATAGGCAGTAAGTCTGTGAGATAAGTTTCTTAAATGTTTTTGGATAGCTCTAGGAAGATGGAAATTAAATGGTATGCCTATCTGCAAGTAGTTGGATTTAGAAGAATTCTCTCTGCAGTGGTTCTATTCACCAAAAATAGATACTATCCCAGTTTTCCATATTCAAACTTCCTCTTAAAATTCCTACAGTACCAAATAGAACATAATGATATAATAATAACACTAATAGGGCTTTGGCACGTTAGTCTTAATATAACTCTTCTAGGATAATGCTAACAGCAACAAGCTAATATGAAGTAAAATTAATATAGTCTAACAATGTATAGAATTGTTCATAAATAGTAGTTCCTGTAATATATGAAATACATATATGAATGAAATAATAAAGTACACTTAGGCAAGACCCAGCTGGTTAAAAAAAAAAAATGTTCAAATTCAATTCTATTATATATATAATTATAGTATTAATAAAAACTATGTATATAGTATATTTAATCTTAAAAAAAAAAAGTAATATGTTTTTTATTAGTATTTTTATAATAATTTATCAAAAAATTTATTGTTTTTTTATAATATTTATAAACTTTAAATAAGTTATTTTATTTAATAATAATTTTTAATATATTTATATATTAATAAAACTATATTTAATTATTTTTCCAGAAAATTTTTCAAAACAAATAAAAAGGTATTTATCTAAATATCAATTCAAATTGTTAATAAATTATCCAAATACAATTGAAAAAAAAAATTAAATAACAGATTAGTGATTGGATAATTATGGAGAAACTTGAATACTTTTTACTCTTATTATTTCTTAACAAACAATCTTTAATCAACTCTAAATTAAAATTAACAAGTTTACCAAATTAGCTTACAAAATCTTCACCAAATACTTTAATACAATACTAGCCAGTCACAGTGGTCTCAACCTATTAGTATTAGAAGAAAGATATAAAAGATTATATTAATAGGAAATCTCATATTCAAACTTTCTATTTCTTCTATTAGAAAATATATAATGCAAAATATTTGATCAATTCAAATTAAGGAGGCAATATAGTTCTGCCCTATATGTAATTCAGAAAAATTCAATCAAGATAATTGGATTTTCTATATAGCAGAACAATTAAAGATCTCAAAATCCATATATATCCAACAAAATATTTATTTGATTATGACAACACAAAAAATTCAATTGGCTACTTCTTGCTGAACTTTAATTCCAGTTCAAGAAAACAGTGATTAATATAACAAATACTTTATATTCAAAATTTACTAATCAATTATTAAAGGTTAACAGCATTATCAAACTTACATAACATCAACTTGCCTTATATACAGATATAATTTGTCTTGGTCCAGAACCAAATTGATTTAAAACTTTTATAAACAACAAAAACCTTATAAAATTATATGGTTCAATTCTAAATTCAAAAATAACATTCTGATTTATATATGATTTGAATATAATAATTAAAATTCATAAGAGATAATTACTTATTCAAGAAAAAACAATACTCAAAGAAAAACATTTACAATTAACTTGAGTAACAATTTATTCAGATATCTAGAATATCCAATTAATATACTATCTTATGATTTTTGCTAAACAACATTTACAAGCTCAATAGTATCAATATTATAGATATTATTCAATTCATTTAGTACTATCAAATACTAACTACTAAATATAATTGATAAAATTACTAATATATTATATAAAAGTAAACATATTTTCTAAACAATCAATATCAATAATAATATCTTCTCTCAAGTAACATTTCAAAAAATTGGTTCCTATCAATACTATTATATTCAATTCTATAAAAATTATTTAATTATTAATAAGTACAAAGTAAAACTTACCAATACCTGTTTAGCTCTTGACAATTCCTTATTAGCAATACTTGATATTATTCAATGGAGCTTTATATATAATACTATTGAAATCAGAAATAACAAAAAAATTCTTTAATCAATATTAACTTATCCTAAAAGAATAGTAAAAATTAATTTTTCTTTCTTAATTCAAAAGATAAAAATCAAGTTATAAAACAAAAATTAATAGAAGTTATATACAGTATATCAAACTGAAATTCAAATCATATATGATCAAAATAATCTAATGGAATAATCCTTTATTACACTTTTTAAAAAATTCTTTAATCAACAATATGTATCTGAACAGTAGTATCAAATAGTACAAAAAAATTTTCAGCATTATCAAAAATTATATAATTAGCAAAAACTTCTTAATTCTTCAAACTTTCAAATGATATTATACTTTATATGGATTAAAAGTCATTAATAAATTTAATAAAAATATCAAAAAAATATATAACAATAACTATAGCAATTTAATAGTATTCAGGATCAAACTACTTTCAGAAACCCTTTCAACTTATCAAATACTTTATCAACACTATTCTAACCAATATTCAAATATGTACTGTTTAAGATGTAAATTTTGTATCAAGGATATTTAACATGTTTACAAGTATCCTAAAGTCTCAAAAAAGCATAAACAATATTTATCAAATTCTTTATCTAAACAACAACTTCAAATCAATCTATCATATATAGTAAATAGTAAAATTGTTATATAAAGTGATTGACAAAATCTTCTTTACAGTAGACACTATCAATTGAATCAAGACATTAACAAAATCCTTAGCTTAACTATATAACTCAATTTGGAAACTATACTGTAACATTATCAATATATCACTTTTTATTAGTATCAAATAGAATTTAAATAAACTATCAAATACTATCAACTTAATCAGATTAAAAAGAAATCATAATAATTTCATAAAAAACTTATATTCTAATATCATTCAAATGAAATTACTATCAACCTTTCTATAATAATTATTAACTCTTTCATTCAATTTAATTTTGATTTTTTCAAGTGTATTTAAAATCTAATATTATTTTTATCAAATATTATTTTCTCTAATATTGAATAGATATTTATAGCTGCTTGGTACCATATAGCAAGATATATTGTTTTAAACTTTCTTTTCAATATTAGTTATATGGTTACTGTAAGCAAGCTAGCATTTAACTCATTGTATTAACATATAAGAAATATTGTTTCTTTCTTAATATATACCTTGTTATATACAAATTAAATAAAGAAATGATGTTTACCTATAAAAAAAAATAGTATTATTAGAAACTCTATTTAAAATATTTAAAAATATGTTTAATATATTTAATATAAAACTTATATATTGAACAATAAGCATATAGATAATATTATTTAGAATAGAGTCAATAAAATATTTAATAAATAAAAACAATTTTTTATAACAACTTAAACCTGAATATTATTAAGATATTGTATTTATTATTACATATTTTTTTAATGTTTTTAATAAATTGATTAATAACTTTTAAATTATATATAATATATATTTGTCTAAAAATTTGAAAAACAAAAAAATTTTTTATAGATTATGTAATCTTTGATAATACTAAAAATTTTTTTATATTATTTGATACTGTTGATTAAATATATATTATTAATTAGAATATTTTTTGAAAAGTGTAATAAAAGATTATTTTATTAAATAGTTTTAATTAACAATAATTTGAATTTGAATTTGATATATATTATTTCTATAGAATTTTATTATATATTGTTAGTATAAAATTGGTAGTAGGGGGCATGACATGACATGTGGGGCCTGGCGTGGTGCCGCATGAGGCATTGATCATGCATCAATTATGCATAATTGATGGGCGCAAAGCTTGTCAAAGTTTAGTACTTTTGCAGTCATATAAATAGCAGTAATATTCAGATGTAAAAAGGAGAGAGAGAAGCAATTAATAAAATACTACTTTTGCGAAACCCAACTGCTTGTACCAGTACAACGATAATTAATAAACTTACCTTATTTGTCTTTTAGTCATTCTAGAGAGGATCTGCCGTCCTATAATTTGACAGGGGAGATCAGAAGAGGAAACTAATTGAACCAAGGGAAAGATTAAGATAATTATCACTATACATACCTTTGGTATCACCAGCGACACTGACCCACTCACCCAACGTAGCACGAGTCTTGGTCCGGATTGGCGACAGACTCACCGTTGAGGATAACAATATAATAATTTATTTTTTGAATTATTAAAAAAAAATTAATTTTAACTATTTTTTTGAAATAATTTAAAATTGATTAAAAAAATTTTTTTTGCTTTAATTTAAATAATGTTACAATAAAAGTTTTATTGAATAATATTAAGTATTGCAAAAAAAATATTATATGATAATAGTTATAAATTAAGATATTTACTTTAATCTTATTAATAATTAAATTGGGTTTGTAAATTAAATATAATAAAAATATTAATTGCTTGAAAAATATATTTATTTTTTAAAAAGAATTAAAGATTTTGTTAATTATATTTAATAGATAATATTTAGAATTACTTTTTTTTTTGAGTTTTTTTTACAGGTAACTATTATTTTTTTATTTGATATTATATATAACAAGGTATATATCATAAAAAAAACAATATTTTTTTTATTATTCAAAAAAGTTAAATACTAGTTTGCCCTACCTAACATTATTTAATTAATATCATAAAAAATTTCAAAAGTAATATTAAGGTATTAGATAAAGCAAAGTAGTGGCTATGTTTGCCAACTCAGAAATTTTTGTGACATATTTTGATTTTTTGAATATATGAAAATTGAAAAAAAAATAAATGTAATTATAACTAAAACTAAATCAAATAAACTATAAAATCCATAAGTAGAAAACTAATTATTTCCACAAGAAAGCTCTTGGATAGGCTCATAATCCTATCTTTTTGGCATTTTGATTATTATAGATAATAAAATATATGTGAAGTTGTTTGTTGTTATAGTTTTTAGTAAATATGTAATTGATGTTGTTGTGATTATTGTAATAATTATTGTTATGATACAAAACTGGTTTAAACAGGTTTAGTTTTTGTTTAGATTTTTAAACAAAATCTAATTGAATAATTGGAAAGTACTAATAATTTGTAGAGGATAAGCTGATTTCAGTTTTTTGGTTAAAAAAAAATATTAAAGAATTTGAAATGGTATAGTAAATATCACTATGGTAAAGTAATATTTATAAGTTGACTTAAAACAAACAGTAGACTTACTAACTTTATTTGAGTATATGTTTTAGAAAGTATTTGTTTTAGTAAATATAATAATAATAATGTGAATAGTTTTTATAATAGAATAAAGTAAGAAGGAATGCAAGAGAACAAAAGAATAGAGAACTGTCATGAGCCTATCCTTATGTAATCAATGAATAAGCAAGACTTCCAAACTTGAATAGATTTTGATCAAAGGTCATATCTCACTGCATTAGTTGTCTTAAAGGTTCTTGAGTTCCCAAGCTAAAACTTACTTGTGATAAAGAGTGTAAAACATTTTTCTTGCTTAAAATTATAATAAAAGAACAAAACAGATGTAATTATGAGAGAATTTTTTTTTTAATATTTAGAATTACTAAATAAATTAAATAATATTTATAATAATAAAATTGTTATGTTTATAAATATTAATTAACAAAAATTATAAAAAAATATTTTAATTAAACAGTCTAAATATTTGAATAGATTATAAAATGTTTTTTCTTAAATAATATTCTTTTTTGTATAAAAAGATATTTTTTATAAATTTTGACTATTGTATTAATACTATATAAAAATTAATATATTACTTTGAAATTTAAAATTTAATTATAAAATTTAATTAGGTTTTTGATAATTATAAATATTTTAAACTAGTTAGATTTTGAATTGAGACAAATTATTTCAGTATATAAAATAAACTATAGTTATATAAGTTTAATAATACTATTAAGTTTTAGTAGTTTATTAATAAATTTTATGTTAAAAGTATTTGATATACTAGTTGTTATTTTTTGAATTAAAATTAAATAAAAGTTAATTAAATTTCAATATTGTTAAATGAAATAAATATTTTATTAAACAATTTGAATTTTAAAAATTTTAATTATTTTTACTATATAAAAAATCCAATTTTCTTAATTAAGCTTTTTTAAATAATAATAAAATACAATCATATGGTTTTTTTTTTAAATATATTAAATATTTTGTATTATATACTTTTTGATAAAAGAAATAAAAAGTTTGAATAAAAATTACTTATTAATATGTTTTTTTGTTTTTTTTTAATATTACAGTGACATCTGTCTATTTGCATATTGTTTATTTGCATATTCTATATAAAAAACATACAAATACATATTTCTTACTCAGTTTCAACTTATATAACTCTTATAAATATCTAATATATATATGCATAATCTATCTAAATACATATTTTTATAAAAACTTCACTATGGTTCCAACTTTATGCAAATAGACAAATGACACTGTACTAAATTAAAATTACTATAACTAATCAAAATTATATTAAAATATTTAAAAAAATTTTTGTAAACTTATTTGATGATTTTAATAATTTGATTTAAAATAAATTGAAAATTATTTTATTGAAATAAAAGATATTTAAATTTTTTTATAATTATTAATTATTAATTTATTGAGAGATTTAGACCTACCCGGTCATAGTCCAGTGGGCTAAGGCAGGATAGGGCTAACCTATGAACCACGGTTCAACCCCAGCTGG
>CAJVPV010003671.1:0-10977 GCA_910591835.1 Acaulospora morrowiae | reverse complement strand
TTTTTTAAATTAATATTTATTAAATAATAATACAATTTTTATTTTTTTAAAAAATTTTTCCAAAAAATTTTGGGTACCACTGTAAATAACAATTATCAATAAAGTATACTGGACAAGATCCAGCTAGTATTTTTTTAAAAAAACAATATCTAAAATATTATAATATTTTATAAAATTTATAAATATTTTAAATAAAATAATAAAAAAATAAAAAAAAATAATTCTAAATTTATATAAATAAAACTTTTAATAATACAAAAACTTGAATAAAGAAAATATAAATTTTATTATACTATAAAAATCAACTTTTAATAAAAAAAAACTTTCAAATGCATTAAATTTTAAAAAAAATTTGAGAAAAAATAATCAAGTAGCCTTAAAGCCCTTTTTCTTAAACCTAACTTTAAAGTCTAATTTATACTCTATTTATACAATACTTTAATTTCTATTTCAAATAATAAATTTCAATTTCCTTCACTTATTAACTTTTTTAAATATTAAATAACAGTAATACAAGAAGCCTTTATCCAAAGATAAGAAAATATTTCAATAATCTATATTAAACAGTAATTATTTGAAAAACTTTTTCAAATATCAAATAACAACAAATTAAAACCTATAAACAAAAAGTCAACTATACTTAACAAATCAAATCTATATTATAGACAAAGAAAATAATATATATTAACTGGAGAAAATCTCAAATGCCTTTATCTATTTATTATCAAATACCTTTATACAAGAAGTGGAAATAAGATAATTATATTATTTTCACTTATTTTAGGTTATGACCACTTAGGTATAACGTGTGAATTGCAAAACTCAAATCATTCGAGTACAGTAATGGGTATATCACAAAACTCAAGTCATTTGAGTAATGGGTAGATTGCAAAATTCAAGTCACTTGACTAGATGTAATGTGTAGATTGCAAAACTCAAGTCACACCATATTGTCACTTGAGAACCGCTGAGACATGCGCCAGTATGATGTGCGTTTTGCATTTTAGACCACATTCAAGAGACGTGCATTTTGCTTTTTATGACATACGCCAAGGTGACGTGATTCATTTTTTAGGCCACACAGTAAGGTGTTGTGATTCATTTTTTAGGCCACATACCAAGGTGGAGTGATTCATTTTTTAGGCCACACACTAATGTGTCATGATTTATATTTTACGACACACACTTGACATGCATTTTTCATTTCATACAGATTGCGTTTGTGTCGTCATCCGAGATACGCAAGTGGCTTAATACTGTATGTGATTTCTAATCACGTCACTCGAATGACGACTGTGTAAATTTGGCCACAAAAATGCATTATATATATATATGTTCCAAATGATTTCTTATTTTTCAAACTTTCAACATGGATACTACAGAACAAAGAAATCAAGAACGCGAAAACATCTCAACCTTTGTTGACCTATTCGTCTTCACCCTCATTCCGTTAATAATATTTAAAGGAAAGAGTCACTTCAATCAAATCAAATTTGTTACAGAACTTACATTCTATATATTCGGCTATGATTCTATTCTTATAATAAATCGCGAAAAGTCTCAATCTATCGCTCTTCTCATTGTGTGTGTTGTCATTCCATCCATACTTCATGTATTGTACATGACATTTGTGTGGATAGATTTCTCCAGATGCAAGAAACATTATGAAAATCGAAAAATAATGCATCCAGCAATAAGAGAAAATGGCTCTATTTCTGTGGAAGGAATGTATGATACCTGGATAATGCATGCGCAGATTTTTGGCACGGTCCTCGTACTTATGGCCATGCTCGTCGTTCCGATAATTTCTGGTTATTTCATGTATTATCATCACGTGTTTGAGACAGTGGACTTCTTCGTCATGCATACATTAGCATCCTCCATCCTTGTTGTCTTGTTTCTTTACTATCTCTTTTATCATGATAACATTAGTGATATGATGCTGATATATTACTTGGTCTTCTCTCTTTCACATTTAACTATGTTGATTGTCTCAGATACGTTGTACTTAAAGACTAGCATCGGGTGTCTCATTCTCTATGCTATGCGTGGCATAAACTACAACGAGGAATTTCGAGAAACGTTACTTAAATCTAAATACGAAACGATAGAATTGAGCATCTTAGAGTGGTTAATTGTTTTGCTTTTGACTATTCTTATGCTACCTTTCATTATCATTTTGTCACCTATTTTTGTTATTTTCTTTTGTGCTATTTGTAATTCCCTGACGATGGGTGCTGTCTGAATCTGTGAAAATTTTTACAGTATTGTAACTTGCAAGAGATTATGATAGCGACAATTTATGTTATTGTGAAACTATTAAAACAATTTTGTTCATGTTTAAATTCAAAGTATAACAAAAATTTTGACACCAGTTAGCTTTAGAAATATATTTCGAGAATATATCACAGAAATGTATTAATTTTGCCCAAAATGAGTAAAATTCTAAGAAAAAAAATAAGACTTTATTGTATTTAAAGACATGTTACGTATATCAAAGTATATCCATACTTTTGTCATAAGTTGTCACTAGTTGTTTGCAGGTACTTGTGACAGAACTTGTGACAGAACTTGTGACGCCTGTTTGAGAGTCTTGAACCTTTTCGTTCCTTTCTTAATCACTTCTTTATATCTATCACAAGTTACTTGAGTAAAATATTAGAATTCTAAGAAATAAATTAAAACTCTTTCCTTTTTGATATTTACCCAATATATATATATACGAGATATATACCTGCTACCAATCTATGATATATGCACTATATATAGTGGAACCCAAAATTATTTGAAATTTTTCTCAATATATAAAAACATATTTAAATAAAATAAAAATTTAAATATAATACATAAATACTATAAAATTGCTTTTACTTATAACTAGTTTATAGATTTTATTATTATTATTATTATTATTTTTTTGTAGGTAAACATCATTTCTTTATTTGATCTGTATATAACAAGGTATACATTATGAAAGAAACAATATCTTTCATATGTTAGTACAATAAGTCAAATGCTAGCTTGCCTACAGTAACCATATAACTAATATTGAAAAGAAAGTTTAAAACAATATATCTTGCAATATAGTACCGAACAGTTATGAATACCTATTCAGTATTAGGGAAATAATACTTGATAAAGATGAAATTAAATTTTAAATACATTTGGAAGAATTATAATTATATTGGATAAAAGTATTAGTAACTATTGTTGAAAGATCAATGGTAATTTTATTTTGAGTACTATTAGAATGTGAGTTTTCTGTAAGATCAGTATGGTTTCTTTTTGGTTTGGTCAGGTTGATAGTATTTGATAGTTTGTTTAAGTTTCATTTAATACCAGTGAAGAGTGATATATTGACAGTATTACAGTATGGTTTCCAAATTGAGTTATATATCTGAGCTAAGAATTCTGTTGATGCCTTGATCCAATTGGAAATATCAGCTGTGGAGAAGATTTTATTAGTCATTCTATATAACAATTTTACTACTTGCCAAATATAGAAAATTGGTTTAAGATTATTGTCTGGATAGAGAATTTGATTAATATTTTTTATAATCTAACTGGCCTCTTCTGAGACTTTGGGACATTTGAAAACATATTGAATGTCTCTGTACGAAGTTCACATCTTGGACAATAAACATTTTGATATTGATTAGAATAGTATTGATAAAGTATTTGACAAGTTAGGAGAGTTTCTAAAAGTAGTTTGATTCTAAATACTATTAGATTACTATAACTATTGTTGTATGTTTTTTTGATATTTTTGTTAAATTGGTTAATGACTTTTAATCTGTATAAAATGTGACATTATTTGAAGATTTGGATAATTAAAAAGCTTTTACAGATTATGTAGTTTTTGGTAATACTAAAATTTTTTTTGTTCTATTTGATACTATTGCCCAGACATAAGTTGTTAATTAAAGGGTTTTCTGAAAAGTGTAGTAGAGTTGTTTCAATAAATTGTTCTGATTGTAATCAGCCTGGATTTTGATTTGATATATATAACTTCTATCAACCTTTGTTTTATATCTTGGTTTATTTTTTGAACTATGAGAAAAAAATTAATCTTTATCATTCTTCTAAAATAAGTTGAAGCTGATTGGAGGATTTTTCTATTGTTTCTGAATTTAATAGTATTATATACAATACTTCACTAAGCAATATTAAGTATTACAAGTAGAAGATTGCCAAGAGCCAGACAAGTATTGGTAAGTTCTACTTTGTACTCATTGATAATTAAATAATTTTTATAAAATTGAATATGATAATGTTAATAAAAACCAATCTCTTACAATATTGATTGAAAAGAAAAGTAGTTATTGATATTGACTATTTGAAGAATGTGCTTACTTTCATATAATATGTTGATAATTTTATTAATTGAATTTAATAGTCAATATTTGATAATACTGAATGGGTTGAATAATATTCCAGTGTTGATATTATTGGACTTGTAAATATTGCCCAACAAAAGCTGTAAGATAGTATGCCAGCTGGACATTGTGAGCATTTGAATAAATTGTTATTTGTATTGATTGTAAAGTGTTTTTCTTTGAGTATTGTTTCTTTTTAAATGAGTAATTATCTTTTGTAAATCTTGGCTATTATGTTTGAATTATGCACAAACCAAAATGTCACTTTTGGATTTGAAATTGGACCATGTGATCCTATAAAATTCTTGTTATTTGCAAAAGTTTTAAATCAATTTAGTTCTGGGTCAAGACAAATTATATCTGTATATAAGGCAAGTTGGTGCTATATAAGTTTGATAATATTGTTAATTTTCAATAGTTAATTAGTGAATTTTAGATTGAGAGCATTTGTTGTATTGATTGCTATCTTTTTGAACTGGAGTAGAAACCTGACAAAGAGAAAGCCAATTGAATTCTTCACATTGTCATAACTAAATAGATATTCTGTTGGACATATATGGATTTTGAGATCTTTGGTTACTCTTGCTGTATAGAGAATTCAGTTATCTTGATTAAATTTTTCTAAATTGCATATAGAACAAAACTATATTGTCTTTTTGATCTGAATTGACCAGATATCTTGCAATATATACTTTCTAATAAAAGGAATGGAAAATCTGGATATGAGATTTCCTATTAATGCAAATTTTTATCTTTTTTCTAACATTGCTAAGTTGAGACCACTGCAACTGGTTAGTATTGTATTAGAATATTTAAATGTAATTTTGTAAGCTGACTAGATAAACTTGTTGATTTTGATTTTGAGTTGATTAATAGTTGTTTTGTTAAGAAATAATAATAGAAAATATTCAAATTTTCTTATGATTATTTAGTCACTAATCTGTTTTTTAATTTCTCCTTTCCAGTTATATTTGAATAGCTTATCAACAATTTGGATTGATATCTAAATAAAGACTTTTCTATTTGTCTTGAGGAATTTTCTGGAAGAAATTGCTGTACCAAGATATCTTATACTTTAATAAGGTTTAAGAACTTGAATTTGAAAATTATCAAATTTGATTGTATCTTGAATGTTATGTTTGATCTTGATATTGTTAATGACCATGGTTTTGTCTTTGTTGTATATAATGTTATTGATTGCAAAGAATTGGTTGACTATAACAAAAAGATTTTTCATTTTTTGTTTAGATTCAACAATAAGTGCTAGGTCATTTATATAGGCTAGAGTATTGGGGCAATATACTATTGAACTGGGTGGTGTTGTGCAAGTTTGGTAATAAGAGGATCATAAAAATGACCTAAGTAATAGATAACAAGATTTTCTCTTGTTTTATTCCATTTTTAACAATAAATAGTTCAATAGAATTGAAAGGTGTATTAAAAGAGATTTCTTTATTGATAAGGATATTAAAGAATAGATTAGTGATTTAATTTGAGCAACAAATTCTTTTTGGTAATTTCCTTATTGCAGAAATGGTTACTGAATTAAATGCTTTTGCAATATCTAATAAAGCAAATCAAAATTCTTTGTTTTGAATATTTGCTACTTGAAGAGCTGAACTGATGATTGTTAGTAGTTTCATTATACTTTATTCAGAGAGTCCAGCACAGTTGAATTTGGACAAAATATTGTTTTTTCTAATTACTTTAGTTAGTCATTTGTTAATTATTACTGTGAATACTTTTCTAGTAGATTTAATAAGAGAGAAAGGTCTGGTATCATTTAGTTTATGACTTCAAATAAGTTTCTTTGGAATAAAAGTAATAATGATTTGTTTCCACTGTTTGAATATAGTTGTGAATTGTAGAATATTATTAAAGATAGATGTTATTTAAAGAATTGATTTCTCTTCTATAAGCTTGATGATATTATAGCTAATTTCTAATATTCATAGAGCTTTATATTTGGAGAGTTTGTGAATAACTTCTTTAACTGTGACAAGATTAAATAGATCTATTAGTTTTCTATATACAGTTACAGCAAAAAATAATGACAATCATGTTTTCTTATGATTTTATTGTTATATTAATTTTTTTTTTAAATTAAATAGGTTCTAAAATTCACGAGTAAATAATCCAACTAATTAAGAATATATTTAAGTAGATTATGTGAGATTACTCCTGTTTGTATCACCTTTTTTTTTATAAGCTTACCAATGACAACAATTCACAATAACCACTAGATAATAAAGATTTTGTAGCATAGTGGTATTTGTAGTCCAACTGAAATTTCCCAATGAAGTGATGTTCCCTTACACTCCTATGAACATTATGTCTCCTCCTTAAATAAAATTAGCTATATCCCTGAAATCCACCATTCTGGCCACCCATAAAAAACTAGTTCTGCAAAGCATCATCAAATTAAACAAATTGTTAAAAATTATTCTTTTGTAACAGCAAGCGAGATCAAAGCCAGACTCGAGGAAACAGATCCAAACTATAAGATTAGTAAATATACTATACATATTGAACTTAAAAAACTTGGATTTATTTATAGGCTTTTCAAACATATTTCTCTTCTTACAGAACATGCTAAAGAAAATTATTTGCAATGGGTACAAAATCATCTTTATTACAATTGGCATAATGTTGTGTTTTTTGATAAGACAATACTGCAAATGTTTAGAAATACTTGCTTTATGTAGTCTCATAGCGAAAATTCTCAAGAACTAATGGTTAAGCACCCTTTAAGCTATATGTTTAGGCGATAATTAGTGAACATGGAAAAATCAGGTTCAAAACATTTATGAAAAATTTAGACCATCATCTTTATCATGACATATTAGACAAACACCTATATGATAATGTAACAAATCTATATGGAGGTCATTGGGTCTTTTAGTAGGACAATGACTTGAAACATACCTCCAAGGACGTCAAAAGTGATTTGTAAGTCAAACTTCTGTCTTGTGTTCTGCCGTGGCCTTCATACAGCCTATATCTCAATTCTATTGAGAATATTTGGACATTTTTAAAGTGTAATATAGAAAAAAGAGTAAAAAAAAGAATATCTAAAAAAAAAGAAGTGTCTTAAAAGATTTTTATTAAATTAGTAAGAAAGGATGAGAGAATATTCTGGAAGTGATCATTCTTTCTACAATTCAAAGCATGCTCACCCATATTCAAAATTGTATAAATATAAGAGGAAATTGTATTAATTACTGATTTTTTTTTATTGTATTACGTTTAAGTTATTTTTTTAAAAAAAAATTCTTTAAATTAATACTTAAAAAATCACATAATCAATAAAAAATCATCTGCCATTACTTTTTGTTATGACTGTATTTCTTGATTGATTGATTTAGGTGTGTTGTTTCTTTTCAGTGTTATTAATATATGATAAATCTGTTGCTACTCTAAACTAGGTTGTTGTGCAATAATAGATAAGTAAGGGTTTGTGTTGCTTGCACACCAAAGGCACTTGTTAATAAACTTCTTTTTTTCCAGATGCCAGTTTAATTCTATATTACAAGCTATTGTAGTCTCTTAAGGTTCTTTCAATAGCAAACAATTATTAAGGCAAGTTTATTAATTATATTAAAACAACTGCAAATAATACAAGTTTATACATTATTGAGGCTTATTTCTTATCTTAACTAGCTAAATCCTCCTATATTTATATCTATTATGATATGTATGCTAATCTATCATTACATCCTGCAAATTTTTATTTAAATTATTTAAGCTTCTTGATACAGGATCTACTGGATCACATTATATCACATAACTAATAATGATCCTAGCAACCCATATATTTTTTTCTGCTAACACCAGTTTGGAAAACTGTTAAGATTAAAGTTTCTTGATTATAAGATATTTTTGAAGTACTTGTTAATAATTTCTTAAATTAGGTTAGAATCATTTTCTAGTTAATCGCTTGAGTTGTATAGTTTGTAAAAATCGATCTTGGGTCTAATTGTGCTAAGAGCTTTTTTGATATAGCCTTTTGACTTTACTATAGAAATTTTTCACCATATTTTCTAGATTTAAATGGTATTCTTCAATGGATTTTTGCTTGAACTGAATTAATGCCTCCTTAATTAAAAGTTTTTTTTAACTTTTGAAGACTCTAATTGATATATTAAAGTTGTAATTGAAAATTTCATATAGAGATAAAAGTTCCTAATCAAGAGAGGGTGGAGATGAATGGTTGTTTTTAAGTTGTATTATAGTTTTGTTGATTTTTCTGGTTTGTCTTTTGAGTTTTCTTTTTGTATTGATGCAGTAATCTTTTTTAACAAAGTTAACTTTGGATTTTCTAATATGTTTGTTGAGAATATTAATACACATGTTATGAAAGTCATGCCAGTTGGATAATAGTAAAGGGATGAGCCAAGAGTCTAGTTCTTTAATAAATTCTAAGATACTTTCTTTTAAAATCTTGTTTTTATCAAATTTGAATATTGGTTTGGTTTTTCTAAACTCAAAGTAGTCTAGTTTTATTGATACTGCTTAATAGTTTGTTGGAATTGAATCAACTTCCTGTATCTCATATCAAATTATTTTGGAGGCAAGATTTCTTGAAACCCATATCTGATCTATACAGAAAACACTAGTGGCAGTATAATATATAAATGCTTTGTTATTATATTGTTGTCCTGTATCTATATAATTAACAAGATGTTTGTATATTAATTGTTTGTAGGATGAAGTTTTAGTTCTGATAAAAAGGCTATCTTTAGGATAGGAGTTGAAATCTCTTGTGATCACATGATAAAGTTTTGTTATGGATAGCAAATTTGGTTGCTTGGTAGATCTGTTTGATAATTGGATCTCTTTCTTTTCTTTATGTGAAAAATAGACCATGGAAAGAAAAATATTTACCTTTCTTTTGAATTTTAGAATGATAGATGAGCAGAACTCAGACACATCATATATTTTAAATATGTGTAACAATAAGTCTTTGCCAATAACTATTATGATGCCATTTTTTGATATGCTAGATTTTCCATATATTATTGCTCTTCTATTGATGTTAGTTAGATGAAAGTCTTCTTTTTTGAGTTTTGTTTCTGTATATAAGAGAATTGATCTGTTGTTTGTAGTGTTGATTAGTACTTTAAGTTTGACTGGATCATTGAGACCTTTAGTATTGATAATAGTAATAATAATAAGATTTTAAATATTATTGGAGCTATGTAATTGGGAGTATTAAGTAATGTTGTTTGAATTTGAGGATTGGTATATAGGGATAAAGTAATATCAGAAGTAACTGTTTCAGAATTAATGATGATTGTACTCATAAAAAAGTTAACTTAAGAAGAAAATGAGATCAAACTTCAGTTCAGAAAGCATATTTTTGATAATAAGGGATTCAGAAAGTTTGAAGAAGTAAAATGTTTAGTGTAATTGATAAATAAGGATTGAGAGGAAGTGATTGTCAATCAAGGGAAACTTAAGAGACATTGAGCTTTTGTCTTTTAAGATTCTATTGATTTCTTTAGAGCTCTTTGATAAGATAGTACATGGATTGATAACTCAATTTTCTGAGATTCTTTGAAATTTGTAATGGTTGTAAAGAATTCAGATTTTTTCTTTAAAGTTAGAATCATTATGTGATAAGTGGTTGATTTTTAGATTTAGATCAATATTCTTTAATTTTGATAGAAGTTTGGACTTGTTAGTTTAAAATATTTGTGAATCAACTCAATGCAGTCCAAGTGATAAAAGGAACTTGTAGTTCTCTCTAAGATTTTCAATTTGAAATTGTGTATTATGAGAATTTGTAATAGTGATTTAAATTTCTAGTTTGTGTTTGTATTCATTGATAACTGATGGAAATATTGGAAGAACGTTTTTGCATTTGAAAAAGTTGAAAGGAAGTTAATCAAAAAAGTATTTTGTTCTAAGGTTTCTGACAACTTCTCTAATACTATGGATGGATATATCTAGTGAAAAGAGGTAAATAAATTCAGGCTCTAGTTTGTAATAAGAGAAAGGGAGAGCAGTTTTTGGGAATAAGAGATTGAAATAGGTGGGAGAAATTTTGGAGAAAATAGTAAAAAATCTTTTGAGCTCCTAATCATATTATCTAAGTTTCTAAGGTCCTTTCTTCTTTTGACTGAAAAAAGATGAACAACTTCTTTGAAAAAGTTGCTGGGTTCATTAGGTAGTTCTGGAAATATGGAGAAATAGAAGTTTGAAAGAATATTAAATTTATAATATGATTAGAGAGAGCCTGCTATGCTTACTGTAGTGCTTTTATCCACAATTAGGATTTTGTGAGGAATTTTAATCTTTACTTATGCTGGGACTAGATCTGGAGAAAGAGGTAGATCTGAGAGATTATTTTTAAATATCTTTTTGTTCTTTTGTAGCAAGTCGTAATAGTCTAACTTATTGCTATTTCTAGAGTGGTACAAGAAGTTGTATTTGTATTTCACAATTTGTGCTATATGATATGGATTGAGATTAAATATGTTGATATATCTTAAGTAGGTATTGTCATATATTATTTCTACCTCAGGAGAAAGATAAAGATGGAGAACTAGTAGCAGGGAGGCACTTTAGATGGACAGGGCCAATGTGGTATGCTAAAGTT
>CAJVPV010003670.1:0-10980 GCA_910591835.1 Acaulospora morrowiae | reverse complement strand
GATGTATATTACACTATTGAGTTATAAATCTTGTAATCTGCAAGTCTAAAATTATAAATAAAAATAACGTGTGAGGATCGCCTGTTCCTTCAAATATATATATATATATATATATTTATTTATTTGCAAAAGTAGTTTTATTTTTTTACAAATATAATATAGTTTAATATAAGAATTCTAATGATTCTCTTCAATTCTGTATTCGATTCTCAAGTTTATATTAAATTTAATAGGTGGAATATACTCCATATCATTTTTAATAGTGTTCCAAACCTCATGCAATTTCCTACAATTCTGTTCAATTCCAATTTTTAGAACTATAGTTTAATATTATATATGTTTTGTAAAAATAATATTATAAAGATAAGTTTATAAAAAAAATAAAATATATTAAAAATTTTAATGATATATACAATATATATTTGTAAAAATATATTATTTATATATTTAAAATTTTACATAAATTGATTTTTTTTTTGTAAATAAATATTATTTTTTATTTATTTGTCTATTACAATGTATATATTTAGAAAGAAACAATATTTTTTGCATATAAAATATATAACAAGTTAAATACTGGTCTACCTATTAATATTATAAATAACTAATATTAAAAAAGAAAATTTAAAACAATATTATTTTTAAATATAGATCAAGTGGTAATTATGCTTATCTATTTAGAAAAAAGGTTTAAGATGTGAAAAAATTTTTTTAAAAAAAACAAAAGTAATTAAAATTAAATCAAAATCAAATAATCTATAAAATCTATAAAAAAAATATTGAAGGGTTTTTATTTACCAGAACAAACTTTTTAACTATTCTTTTATTACTCCTTTTTTTTTTTAAAAAATAAAAAATTTTTTACCTCTTAGGACTACAGGTTCATGTTGGGGTGACAGTTTGAATATAGGCTGGCTAAGATTTTTCAAGGTATAGTCTTTGATATTTAGTCTTAAAGGAAGCAATTTTTATCTTTCCCTATAATTATATTTAAAGAGTTTATATTTAAAAAATCTAAGATAGTTAATATCATACAGTAATAGCTTAATGAATCTACTCTCTTGTAGTGAGATAATTAGTAAATAGCTAAATTATGTGGTGGTCTTGATATTAAGGATTTAAGGATCATGTACAAATATAAATTTATTGATAGGTGTTTTGCAAAATTGTGTTAGTTTAGCTTTAGTATAATATTATATGTATTGTATTACTATTCTTCAAATGAATTAGATTAATAAACACTTCTATTTACAATCTGATTAGAGACAAAAAAAATAAAATCTATAAAAAAAAAATTATATTTACAAGAGAACTTCTGGCTAGACTTATTGTCCTTTCTCTTCAATTCTTTGTTACTTGTAAGTATAATCTTTGTTAATACAGATAATAAAGTACATATGATTTGATTTATTATTATAATTATAATTATTGTAATATTGATATAATTTATGATTAATAAGATAATTGATTTATAGATTAGTAATGTGATTTTGTTTTAACTATTGTTGCCAAAACTGGTTTTGTTTATATTAATTATTATGTAATGTTTTGATTATACAATTTGTTTTTTTTTATAGTGGAACATATGCAAGGTGCGTGATCTTTATTGATACATTATATATCCAAACAGACACCAAGTGTCTCTACAAATTAACTGAAAATCGGTTGGTATATGAATACTCTTTATGTCTCTACAAATTAATCTGCAAATTAATACTGCCTAATACCTATATTACTATAAAATTAACTATGCCAATCACTATTACCCAACTTATGTGTTCTTTTAAACACCACAAAGATATGCTCACATGTCAGATGAAACTTCTGCAGGGGGAAAATCCTATCACTAGTTTAAATCCACCTAAACCTACTAGTTCATTATTGCAGAAAGCAAGTTATTATGAAATATTATTATAGAGACTAACTCCAATATTCCATTTATTGTTATCACTGATCCTCAGAATGTGCCACTAACATATCGTCGCACTACCATTTTCATCACCTGTGGAACTGGCATTCTTGCTTGGATTCTGATTTAATCTTGACGATCCTTACTAGACTCACTTGGTCTTAACAATTTTTGCCTGGATTGTCACCTCCTGTGGCCAATAACCTTTTGCCCTTTCGGTCCATTTAAGTTTATATGAATACTACTCTAGGACTAGATCCTCAAGCTCCAGATTGGAATAGATCAGTTTAGGATTATCCTCTTTGGGTTGTGTGATAGAGTCTGCTGTCGCCAGTTTGGGTTGAGATTTTTGTGGGCTTTTACTAATGTTAGACCAGAAGCCTTTCCTTATATAATCTTCTGTGCTTCGACTTGTTTTCAGCCAGCGATTGTCGAGAAGACCAGAGGTTCCATCTTCATGTAGCCTAACAGAATTTGAATATAATAGGGATTATTGGGTACAACATATACAGAATATCCAGTAAACCTATATATGAAGGTAAATGCACTTTTTGCTCCTGTGGGTATTGAACTTAGAACATGTGTTTGGTAACCTAGGAGTACTACCCACTGTGCTATTGACCCACAGGTCTTAGTTATACAATTTGTTTTGATATTTGATAGTATTTAATTGGTTAAGTTTAAAATAATAATTAATTAACAAAAATAAACTAATTATAGTTTTTTGATAGAAAATTTTTGAGTAAAAATTTTTAGTTTTTTGTAATACAGCATGTTATATTAAACAATATTAAAGAATAAATATTATATATACTATTGGTACTCCAAGCCAACAATATAAACAATATTGATATAAAGTTTGATTTTTTGAGTTAAAGAATAGTCCTCCAAAAAAAATGATTATTTAATAAGAATTTTTTTTAGTAAGAAGTATAAATAGAAAGAATCTCAAGTATTTTTTATACAATCCAAAGAAAAAGCAAGGTCTCAAACTTGCTTTTTTCTAACTAAAGATTATATTCCAATGTACTAATATATTTTTTTATATTTGAGATTTCTGTAATAAAGATAAAAGAAGTATGAAGAACTTTTGAGTGTTGAAAGACAAAGATAAAAAAAAACTGTTTCTTTAATTTTGAAAAAAGTTATTATAAAAGAAAATTTTAAAAAATCAAATAAAGAACTCTTTCCTATATAAGAAAAATTGCCTTTTTAGAAAATCAAAAAAAGTGACAAGAAAGTGAAAAAAAAAATGAGAGTTGGTCAAGCAACAACATTGAATAAGGAAAAAGGAAGAGGCACAGAGAGAAAAATAATAAATGCAACTAGAGAAGTAAGAGTAATAGCAACTACAATTGTCAAGAGAAAACCAGGAAGATTTAAAAGCTTGAATAAAAAAAAAAAAAAAAATATCAGTACATGCAACAAGCATGAACATAAGAAAAAGGAAAAAGAAAGAAACAGAAGAGGAGAATAAAGAAGTAGAGAAAGAAATACAAAAAGCAATAGAGGAACAAGACATGGAGATTTAAGAGAAGAACACAAAATCAGAAGAGAAAAATGGAAATATGGAAGGAGCAGATATTAGAGCAGGAGTAAAGAAGGCATACAAAGAGAAAGAAAAGGAGCAACAGAAGAAGGGAAAATCAAGAGAAGTAGAAAGAAAATCAAGACACACATGTTCAATGAAGCTAGAAGTAGGCATTGAATCAGCAGAAGCTTTAAAAATAGTAGAGGAGGCATGTATAGCCTTTGACTTTTTCTTGGGATAAAAGTAGGAAGAGAAATGGTGAAAAAAAAGAAAGCAATCATTGCCAATTTTGAAAATCTCATTGACATGCAGGAGACATATGATATCAACTTTGGTATAGACGAAAATAAAAAATATCTAATCCTGGTGGAACAAAGAAAACACCAATTAGAAGAGAAAAACACAGTGATAGTTGAGGATATTCTCCTTTCAGCAAATGAGGGGGCAATCAAAACAATATTGAGAATGTTTGGAGATATCTATACCATAGAGATCCAACCAGTAAAAATGTGGCAAACAGTAACTATAACTTTTAAGGAAGAAAATAATACACAACTACTAGCCAAAATATGATTAATTTTTTTTGAAAAAGAATATCTAAAAATACTTTCAAAATGAAAAGAGAAAGAAGAATTCACAAGAAGATCTAAATATATACTCAAACTAGCAGATTTGCTAACAGGTACCACAACATACAACTTAGAGAAAAAAGCAAAAGAAACAGGATGAAAAATCCTGTATATTCCAAGAACAGACAGGTACTTCCAAGAAAGATTTGCATATATAGCATTTGAAACAGAGGACCAATTAAAAGCAGCAGATAAACAAACCTTTATTTTAGACAGAACAACAATCAGTTTTGTGAATCAGTATAAGAGACTTTGTTACAAATGTGAACAAAGTGGACATATCGCTTTTCAATATGAAAAGGTAAGAATCCAGAGAGACAAATCTATCACTTAAGCAAAATTTGCATCAATCCAATCAAGGTTCAGAAAAGAACCAGAGAAAGAGGCACCCATATCATTTGCAGAAAAAATGAGAAAGCGAAGTGTATCCAGATCAGTACTTAAAAGAGAAAGCAGGAAATAAGAAGAAATCAAAAAGAAACTAAGCAGTTTAGAAGGGAAAATCAGGAAAATGGAAGAGAAAATTAATATGTTATAGAAATGGTGGACAATGTTACAAGAAGAACAAAAAGAAGTAGAATATAGGAAAGAAAGAACAGAAGAACAGCAAACACAATATCAAGATATAGAAGAGATGAATACCGAAGAAGATGAAATCCCATTGACAACATATGAGGTGATTAATAAGGAATTAGCAAAAAGACAGGAGAAAATAAAGAACCTAATGGAGCAGATGGAAAGAATGTTAACCGATTTACTGGAAAATGACCAGTCAACAATTATAAAGAAGAAACAGCAGTTACAAGAACAATAGAAAAGATTCATATCACAACAACTACAAAATAAAAATATGATATTACAATAGAAAATAGCCAAAAAAACAAAAAAAACATTAACATATATAAGGAAAAAAGAACAAATATGGAAAATATAAAAATTGTGACAATAAATATAAATGGATTAAATGAAGAGTTCAAAAAATAACAATTGCAACATTATTATCACCAGAGTGACATAACTATAATAGAAATATCTGACATCAAGTTCAAAAAAGCAACAAACAGAAAATTAATAGGAGACAGTAAATATAAGATGTTCTGGGTATACATTGAAAAGCACACAGGAGAAGTAGATCTAATAGTGCAAAGAGATTGGGCTAAACATATCGGAAAGATAATAAGATAACAAGGAAGAATCTTGGCAATAGATTTAACTTTTAAAGAAAGACAAAGTATAGGGATAATGCAAGTATATGTTTTACTGCAATTAAGTCAGGAAAGGAAAGAAATGACAATAGAAACGAAAAAAATCCTAAGAGAATGGAGAAAGAAACAAATAGTAGGTATAATAGTCATGGGAGACATGAATACAACAAGTAAGGATAACATGAATAGAATGGAAAAAAGAAGCTAAAAGAAAAGAATCAATCAATCAAAATGTTAAAAGAATTTAAATTATATGACATATATAGATAATACAATAAAAACATAATGAATATACCTGGTATAATAAAACAAAAAGCAGAATAGATATGATAAGGATCTTAAAAGACATGAAGAAGTTATATAAAGGAGCAAACATAATTGATATCAAACAACTAAATACAGATCACAAGGCAGTGGAAGCAGAAATAGACTTATATACAATTACAAGAGGAATAATAAGAGTAAGAACACTGCTGAAAATGAAAATAAAATTAAGATACTTGAATCAAATAGAAAAAGTGAAGAAATAAAGAACAAAAATGGAACAGAAAAGGAGAAACCAGAAAAAACTGTATGAAGCAAAAGCCAAATCTATAAGAAAACAGTGGATTTTGAAAGCAATAAAGAAAAGAGCAAAAAAATAGCAAGAAAACAAGAAATGGAAAAATCTGATATCAAGTATTTTGGCACATGGCTCAGCAAAGAAACAATTTGATAGGATGTAGGAGACACATAGAACTGGAAGAGGAGAAAATAAAAGACCTGACGAGAGAGCACTTTGACTTAGCAAAATAGAACTAGAAAGTGGAAACTGAAAGAGTACTGCAAGAATTGATTGGAAGAATACAAAAATCTGATGGTTAAAATAGAAAATAAAGAAAAAGCGAAACTCCTAGAACCAATATCCAAAAAAAAGTTAAAAGAGTTGATAAAGGAAACAGCAAATGGCAAAGTGCCTAGAGTATTAGAAATATCATACGAAATGCTAATGAATTGTGAAGAAAAAGAACAAGATAGTTTTAGAGATTTGCTTAATGATATTCTTAAAGACAGAAAAACATTAAAGGAATAGAAACACTTGTGAATCTATCCAATTCCAAAAATAGATGACTGGCAAGACCAAATGGACAAATTGAAACTGATAGCCCTAATAGAGACAGGAAGAAGAATTTTCTCCAAAGTAATCACGAAAAGAATGGACACAATACTAACATCAAGCAAAATATTACAAGAAATTAATTGGGCAGGTACGTCAGGAGGAACCACAACCAAACCAAGAATAATTCTACAAAACATGATATAGGATGCATAAATAAATAAGAAAGAAATATGAATCCTGTTTCAGAATACCAAGAAAGCTTTTGACTCAGTAGGAAAAAAAGCCCTAGAAATAATTTTAAAAAGAATAGGAATCCTATTGAAGTTGGCAAAGATAATTTTGAAAATGAGAAAGAACTGATCGGCAGATATATTTACAAAGTACTGAATAACAGAAGAATATAGAATCAAAGACAGCTTAGATTAAGGAAGCCCTATATCACCATTGCTGTGAAAAATATTTTATAACCCCTTGATTAGTAAAATAAACAAGAGTAAATATGAATATAGTATAAGCAGCAAATGAACAAGTGACTATGATACAGAGAAGGACAAAAAAAAAGAAATTACGTTAGAAAGTATAGTTTATATGGATGACACAAATTGGATAGCTAATGGAAAAAAAGAAATAAAAAGAATACTACAAATAGTAGAAGAGTTTTACTACATAAATGATATAGAAGTCAATGCAGAAAAATTCAAAATTAATAGTACTCAATACAAAAAGAAGAGAACTGAAAGTGGACCTTATAGGAAAACAAATTATAATAAGCAAAGAAGAGAAAGCAGAAAGATTCCTGGGATCATGGGTACAAAGTAAACCAGGCAAGGTTACACAAGAAAGAAAGATGAATCAAATGATAATGCGCAATCTTAATATAATAAGAAGGAAAAAGATATCAGTGGAAATAGTCAAATATCTAATAAATGGAGTAATCTTACTAGCAATCGAATACCTAACAACAGATACCTATATAAAAGAAAGCATAAAGCAAAATGGCAAAGATTAGTAGATGGGTGTATAAGCAAAAGAATAGCCTAGTAAGCAGTTTTCCAAGTAGTGCTCTAAGAAATCAAATGCTAAGTGACATTAAGAAAATTAAAGAAAGAATAGTATTAATGAGATTAAGTGGACTAGAAATGATCATAGAGGACAAGGGAATACTAGGCAACATAGGAGAAATAAAACTCTCTCAACTCCAAGAGAAAACATGGTCAACGAAAAAAATTACACAAAATAGGCAGAAATTAAAAAAAAAAAAGAAATATATATTGGTGGACATGATATATAAGTGCCAAGGTCAAGAGTTTACTATAGAAACTAAAGAATAGAATAATATAATGGAAAGAAAAGAGGGAAAGCTTACAATAGAAGAGTTTTTAAATAAACAAACCTATAAAGTGCAGAAGAATAATATGAGAAAATTAAATATAATATATATGAAGCAATTAATCAAAGACAGCAAGTTAAAATTGATGAAATGGAAAAGAATCAACCCAGGATATGGCAACAAAAAAAGAAAACCCAGATGATACAATACAATAGAAAAAAGCTGAAACGTGATCCAAAAGAAAATAGTGGAAAAAGAAAAGCAAAACAACCAATAGAAACATATAGCAATGTCCAAGGAAAATAAAAAACTAAATATGAAAAGAATACAATGGATTGTGTTTGGAAATAGGGAACAAGTAATTGTAGAAAAAAAAAAAAAATCAACAAAGAGAAAGCAAGGATTCTATATTATAGAGAGCAAGGAGTATATCAGAAATTAAGAGAATGCAATGGCTATGCACTAAACAAATATAGCAAAAAAGAAATTTGCCAGTTTGACAAAAGAATAGCAGAAACATGATAACCAGCAGTCAAGAAAATCAAGATAAAAGAAAAGAATGAAATGCAATACATTAGAATAAGAACTCAAGAACCCAGAGAAAATTTGCAAACAAAAAAAACCAAAGAAAACAGAAAGAAAAGAAAAAGAGTGAAAGAGGTGAATAACAAGAAGATATATACAGATGCAGCATGGAATAAAGAAGAGAAGAAGGCACAGGAGTATAAAAATATTTCGAAAGTGGAAAAAAGATGAAAAGATATATATGGAAAAACATAACACAAAGCATGACACAAGCAGAGCTGGAAACAATAATCTTAGGTATTCAACAAATCGATACAGAAGAAAAGATAAGAATAATTACAGATATAAAAGTAATAAAACAATATATAAATAGAAATGAAAAGACAATAAAGGAGTTACAAAGACAAGGCATGGAAGGAGCAGTATTGGCCAAACTAGAGATAACAATAAAAGAAAAAGAGAAGGTTGAATGGATAGCAGAATAGGTAGATGAAGAAAATTAAAACCAAATCTTTAAAGAAGTAGACAAGGAAACAAAAAAACAACTAAAAAAGTCAAAGATTGCAGAAGAAAAAGCAGAGACTAATAAAGACAGAGGTATAATATAATGCGAAGGAATACAAAACAAAAGCTGGAAGAAGATAAGGAAAATTAGCAATAAAATTAAAAACATTACAGCTTGATTAAAGCTAAAAAGAAACAAATAAATATAAAATATCTTAACTAAATGGCAAATCGACTGGGAAGCAATATGGGAAAGATACAAGGAAACAATACAGAATAGCGTGAAAGAAGAAAGCAGCATCAGATAGATAGAAAAAAAGTTTAACAGTGAACTGCTGATACTGGAAAAGAAAAAAATAAAGGACTATGAAAGATATGATAAATATGATAAATGCATAAGATGTGGGGAAAAAAAAAAAAGACCAAATACATATATGAAAGTGCAGACTAGCGAAACAACAAATAGTAAGAATGAAGCAGAGTATTATAGAAATAATAGAACATCACATCAATAAAAAGCTAACAACAGAAGAGAAAAACAAAAGACAAAATGAAATCCAGCAAGCAATGAAGAAAGAGAAGATAAAGATCAGCTAGGCATGGATAATACAAAAAATGGTATCAAAGCGATGAACAAAAATTCTGAAATAAATAAATAAACAACAAGCAGGGGGGGTGATAAAGGAGATAAACAAAACAATAGAGCAAGAAGCAAAAAGAATCTGGAAAAAAAGGAACCTAGTGGTAAAAGAGTGGGAAAAGATAAATGGAATAGAAAAGAGAAAAAAACAAAATAAAAAAGTAAATACAAAAAGAATAGAGGAAAGAAGGAAAATGAGTAATAGTGTACAGAAGAGAACATATACAAGGGAAAAAGATGAAAATTATAAACACATAACAGAATGGTTAAATAGCAAACAGAAAGGAGAAAATAAAATTGAACAAATAGAGCTAAGGTAGGCTTGGTTAGCAAGCAAGATGACAGACTATACCTGGATGGTCTATAGTATCTGTAGATGAATTCTAGTTAATATAAAATAATATAGTTTAAACTTTATATATATAAATCATATATAAAAATTTCTTATTTATGTTAATAAACTAAAGTAAAGTCTCACTTTAGCTGGAAAAAAAATTTTTTTGTTTCTAATAAAGCTATTGAAAGAATTATGAAGTCTCACAAAGGCCTTTATAAGAAAATTAATCAATTGTTAGAACACCAAAAAATTATAGAGGATAAGGTTACCCACCTAGAAAATGAAATTTATACAAGTCAACATTTAATTACCAAACATGATTTTATCAAGATAAGATTTATTTTTGAATTTCTTTAAAGATCTTCGAAAACTTAATTTTTATTTAAATAGCGCATGGTTAAGAGTATTGCGAAACAAGTATTTTTTGAAAAAATATACCCATCCCTTGAAGATTTTTATCAAACAACCTAGAAATTTTTTCAACAAGAACATTTAGAGTTCTATAAAGGCCTTACAAGAAAATATTGAAAAACATATTCATCAAGTAGAAATTCTTATAAATATTAATAACTTTAGTTCTTCAGTTATTTAATACCTTATTACTTTAAAAGCTTGTGAAACAGTATCCATCACTTCATAGGACTATGGCTTCAAAAATTCATAATACCATGTTTTTGGTTTTTGACAAAGGGTTTTTGGATACAATAAATATGAATGCATCTGCCATCAAAATTTTGACCTGAAAACAATCTCGGAAGATTGCCGAGTGCTTTGAAAACTTTCACAAATGTCCAAGAGAAGAGACACAATGCATGATAACCCATATTCTTGAAAAAGTTTAGCCAAAGGGAGATGCCTCTGATGAACAAGTAGTATTTACCATTGCAGTATATCAAACAGTTCTTAATCCAAATAATGAAAGTATTTTAATAAATGAAACATTAATTAAAAGCAAAGTAGAAAAAAAAAATGAGTTTTAAAAGTCTTTAAAGTAATATAAATTTTTGCTAATAATATTTTTAGGAGAGAATTAAAAAAGGACTTGGATTCGAAGAAGAAAATTCAAGTAGTGAAGATAAACAAATAATTAAATGACAAATTATTACTATAGAAGATAATCTGGAAAAATGTGAAAATACTGAGAATGATCTGAAACAATTACTGAAAAATAGAGAATTAGAGAGAAGAACTTTAGCAATGAGTGAAGATTTAGACAAATAAATAAATGTAAACAAGAATTATGTAATAATAAATAATTTTAAAAGCCAATA
>CAJVPV010003669.1:0-10981 GCA_910591835.1 Acaulospora morrowiae | reverse complement strand
TGGGAGGAGGGCCTCCCTCCTCCTTGTTTTTCCCTTGAGACGAAATTTTGTTTTCTTGGGTATTTCCTAATTTGGTAATTTTGGTGCGATCAGGAGAGAGTTTTTTTGAAAAAAATAAAAAATGTTATTATTATTTTTATATATATAACTTATAACAAACTTATTATTAAAATATTAACAAACTTATTTATAAAGTTTTATATAATTTGATTAATTAATTATTGAATTATAATTAAATAAATAATTTTGGGTTTTTTTGTATCACACTATATATATTATATATATAGTTGTAAATGGATATTAAATATAAGACTTTATTTAAATAAAAATATTTATTATTATAACAATATTTACCTAAGTAAATTAATTATAGCTTATCACAGTATAAATAATACATAGAAATTTAAAAATCTTTTATAAAAAAAATATATTTTTGTTATATTTATTATATAAAACAGATATGTATATAATATAAGTAAAATTTTTTAAAATTTTTAAATCCTTTTTTATAAATTGATAAAAATTATATAAATATATTTTTTAAAATATATAAAAATATTAAAAATTAAATAAACTTATATATAAAAATTTATTATGATAAATTATTTCATAAAAATAACTTGAGTTAAATAAAAATAAAATTAAACTAATAATTTTTATTTTTTATTATAATTTTTTTTCTAATATTAAATTTATTAATATACTTTAAAACTAATTTTAAAAATATAATATTATATTTACTTTTAATATTTTTTAAAAATTTAATTATAATATTTAATTATAAAAAAATTAATAAATCTATTTAAAATATTATAAATAAGTTTATTTTTCAATTATGAAATCATTAAACTTTTAAATAAAAGTATCTATAAATTACTCTGCAATATTTTCAACTCTATCTTTGACTTTACATCCATTTTTAATTCTTGAAAACAAACCATTATCACACTAATCATCAAGAAAATAATCTGAAGCTACAACCTAAATAATACAAGACTTATATCTCTAGTAGAATTCACAAAAAAACTCTATCAGTATAATTAATAAAAGATTCATCAAAACTTTTAAAAACAATCAAATGTTATTTGACTTCAACTTTGCTGTCCTTTCTAGCCAAAGCATCATAGAACCCCTAATTATTGCTAATTCAACAATTCAAGCAGCAAACATTAACAACAAAGAATTCTGATTTGCCTTCTTGGATATTGCTAAAGTATATTATAAATAATTTTTTGATTTAAATTAAATTCAATTTTTTAAAAAAGTATTATAAAATATTATTTTTATATATTAATTTATTTATATAAAGTTAGTTTGTAATGTTGGTTCAATTATAATTACAATGATAAATTCCAATTAAATTATAATTTTTGTGAAGATAATTAATTTTTTGTGAAGTAAAATGTGATTGTCTTTTTTTAATTTATGTTAATCGAAACATGATTTTAAAAAACCAAAATTTCTAATAAAAACGGAATAGAATAACTATTGTCTATAACAATAAATTCTTGACATACAGGTATTTTTGTTTAAACTAATGACGAAATTAAAAAATGATTTACATTGTAAGGGTAAGTTGAGACGCGACGTACATCACGCGACTGATCGTCGCGAAGGGTACCGCAAGGAACCTGTTCTTGGTTGGCGGTGCACGATTATCTAATGCGGGGAAAAGAAAGAAGGGATTGTGAAAAAGGAACTTATGTAATATAGACTTAGCGTAATCATTGTTCTTAAAGTATAGCCGCACTAGCCTCTGTAAATAAATAGAGATGTACTGTATAAAAAGAAAGAGACAAGCGTTAATAAAGGAACAATACCCATTATAACATAAAAATTACTTGACCAAATCAAAACACGCCTCCTTCGCTTTAAGTATTACTCACCCTATCCGCGGTTACGCGAAATCTTGTCTTCCTTAGCGACTAGCACCCCCACAACATATACAGTATAAAAAAATAATTATTAATTGATCAAAAATCAAAAATAGGTAATGAAATCATAAAAAAACCATTGTTTTCAACACTTAAAACCATATGAAAATGTAATCATTGTTATTTACTCATCACAAGTTTGGTATATGAAAAAAGTATAGTAAATTGATTGATTTTTAAAATCGATGAATGATAAACAAATGATCAATCTGCGCTAATAATGATACAGTAGATCTTGTTTAAATACCTTCTAGTTTAATAACCAAAAATTCAATCATAAATATATCATAAATGATTAAAGTACTTTTTCTAATAGATGACATATTGGATAATGGAATAAACAATTGGTAAAAAATGCAGATGATATTGATGTAATTGTATAGTGTACTGTATGGATTCATAACTTAATATAATATGAAATGGAGACATTAAAAAAATTCAATGAAAACAACTCATCGACCTACATATATAACCACCTAATTCCTTCTTAGTTTATCCTTTTGACTATCGAGATGCCGGAATCGCTTGACTCACTTTCCTCAACTTCGAGCAAATATTCTTCTCGCAAGTTCAGATCCGAAAGATCGAGATCAAGAACGCCCGCTAGGAAAGCACAAATTAATCATTTGAATTCCTATTCACCTTACTCAGGAGGAAATCCCGGCGCTAAATTCGCTAAAGAAAGGATTGACACCGTTAACAAATTTCAAGCCATCTACAACTTCGAGAACAAAGTGTGTGATTGTGATAATAGCAATCTAGTTTCGTCTTTGCCCCTCACCATTCCCCAAGCTAGGAGGGCTGGACTAATCGATGACATTAAAAATTCCGAGACAAAATTGAAAATCATCTCGCTATTTCAGGAAAACGATAATTACATCAATCTTACGGAAATTCCAATGTATTATTTTTCGAGATACAATAGGGCTCTGGAATATTTTGGCAAATTCGTAAGTTTGTAGTAGCCTGATTTATCATCCTGCTGACTGACTATTCGGCAGATTTTTATTCACTATCTTTTTAGAAATATGCGATCGTGAACGAGTTACCTGGAATCCTCACTCAACTTTCGGTCAACTCGGTCATTATTGTCAGGCTGGCAGAGCCGTTTCAACTTCCAAATACCAATGTCCTGCCGATAGAGTTCATCAAAACCAATAACAAAGATACTGATCATGAAGATGCCAGTAGGGATCAAGATGATATTGAGCAAATTTGTCAACGTCGTGATAAGGTGTTGACTTGGTTAAAAGGGGAAAATCAAAAAGACACAGAAATGCACGAAAACATTATAGAATTGGAAAACTTGGTAGAGAAAAGACTAAAGTCTTGCAAGGGGGGAGATGAGAATGACACAGAGTTTGAAATGCTGAGGAAAAAATTGATTACAGAATTATTTTTCACGCCGTAGATGACAAGTCGACCCTTTTCACTTTGTCCTTTGGTATGGGAATTCACCTTACGTTGGCTGTTTTTTTTGCTACACTTAACAGACATTCTCTAATGAGCTCGGATTGTTAAAGTAAATGTTTATTCCTTTTTTGTCCAGGAGAAGCCTAACTCTCCTAAATTAGTCGGTTTCTTCCATTATGATTATAGTGTGACCACGTGCGCGTTTCCCTGTATATCTTCTAAACGACGCCTGGCACCCTCTCTTTGTTTCTTTGTTTGGAACCCGTGGTAGCACCGCTTGTGCATTCGTATATAATAGACGTCGAGCTTGTGCTGTTTATGCATGTTTTCCCCAGACGCACGTACTACAAGAGATTTTTTTTTTTCAATGAAACCTTAATTCGCGCTGTGCAGTAAATCGGATTTGTTGTCATTCACGAAAATTTTTTTGTTAGATCTATCCACATCCATCGGTTCGTTCCCTTGCAAACACATAGAACCCTAATTGGTATATCATCACTTTCCAGTGACGAATGTGAAAGTGAGATTATTGTTGATGGATTAGATTGCTGGTCGGACAAATTATTATTTCTCCAAATGCGGTAGAATATTATTGCCATATACACCTCTTTTAATGGGAAAGCTGTTTACGGTAAATACCTACAAAAAAGGAAAATGGCGTCTCACTGGCAATCCAAATATTATTATACTATTGTACACATTTCTGACTCATCAGGGAACACGGTCCCTGCACGGTCACCATTATGAAACTATAAACAAAACAATACTCCAAGGAATTCTATTCTAAACATTTGGATAAAATTTTGACTACGGATCCCGTGTTCAACCTGTGTGTGCTTTCGAGCGAAAGTCGACTTTAGACAATAAAAAAAAAATCATTCAAAGAATGTGTGCTATTCGGGGATGTTTGTTATTTATTAGAAACTTAGATGATGATCTTGGTTATTTTTATGACTTTTCCAAGTCACTCCAATGAAACTACGATAAAGAATATCTAATGTCATATATATAGAATATGTAAGTGTATATACTTGTACGTATGTAAACCATATAATATGTACAGGATGCTCTATGTAAAATGAATTGCATATAAAAACTTTTTTTGAAAGATGCGCCTTCACACTTATTATTATGATTATTTAGTAATATCCCTTTGACCCTTATTAATTAATGAAAGAATCGTGCACGGGAGTAAGTGGTACGACGAAGTTCGATGGCCACTCGGATGGACCCTATTTCTCGATCTTCTGTCCAAACACTCGTACGCTATGGAGACAAGTAGACCGGTATTGATCTAACTCTGTCGTGTGATCATCAAAATCCTCAGGTGCCTGTCCTAGATATGATGATATGTGCTTGCTTTGGGAGTTTATCATCCGTGTGAAATATTTTGATGCCTTATAAAGAGATGAGATGAAATGAGATGAGATTAGTTTTTATGAAAGCAAAATGAATCACTTCTCCTTTCCCATTGCAACTTACTATTTCACCACATTTTCCCATCGACTTTCCAATCGAAATCGTACGTGATTGCTTTTGCAATGATGAGAATCGGTTAGTGTCCTTCATTATTTGCTCCAATTCATCCATCACGTTTATTTTGGTTCCGTTTATTTCCAGGCATTTGAGATCTGTCGTTGTCAAAGAAGAAAAGAAAAAGATGTAAGCACGCGCGGCGCGTTAAAGATAATCCTCGATGGCGATGGTGTAATACATACGAGCATCGATCATCCTCTTCATAGATGGAGACTCGTTCTCGAATCCCTTGTAATCTCCCACCTCGATCTCACAGTATCCACCAGGTTTTGTGAGCCTGATCATTTGAGAGATAATTCGTTTCCATTGCTCATCCGAAAATCTTGGGGAAAGTATTCTCATGTGTACATAGTCAAACGAATCGTCGTCATATTTTTTTTCGCCCAGTATGTCGATCCGCAGGACATGCGAATTGCGGGGCATGGGGATTTTTTTGTTTGTTGGGGATGCTTGAATGCCGGTAAATTTTGATTTTGAAAATTCCAATGCCGCATCGTGAATCCAGTGACCAGAACCACAACTAATTTCGGGGTAAGGACACAAATGTAGGTTGGTTGGTTGAGTAATTTGATCAAGGAAACGAAGAATGAGGGCAGATATACTCACTTGACATCCAAGACATCACACTTGCCAATTCTTAAATTCTCCGCGATTGGACTTGAGAAAAATGAACTGGCCCACATATTTCGTAATAAAAAATGTTCCACATCATATGCGTCCAATAAAATTCTTTCTTCGTACTTATTTTCATTAGCTCTTTCACCATTCTTGGCTTTGGTGTTGCCAGAAGGGTTTAACCCGTTGGTGGATGCATCGGACTCGATTGAACCGATGGGGTCAAAGGTTTCTCTTGTTGGTCGCTTTGAACCGCACAGACCCATTCTTTACCTGATATTTTGCTATCGTTGTCGTCCTCTTCACTTAATTTACGTACATAAGAATAAATGCTAATTAATGTGATGTATAATGTGTTTGCGAGATGGTTGGTTGTGATGGAGAAGAATTCCCAGGTTAGATTGTGGAATGCAAGAATAACCCTGGGTGTGGGAAGGATTATGACTAGATTCTAGGAGAGAAGGAAATAATTTTATGGTTCGGTGTTAGTGTCATCAACAATAAAAAAAAAGAGGAGATTCTATTAGGGAAGTTGTTGAGTCTTTTATACAACAATGAACCGACGATCATTACTGTACTAATTTGTTCATAATTTGCCTGAACATCAAACTGACAAATTAAAATCGTAGGTGTACATTACATAGTATTTTTATCGTTATATGCCTGATACTATATAATTGACAAATGCGTACCGACGTAATTATCTTGTAAGTATTGTCCATTTTTATTCTCCCCTAATCCATGTAACATGCCAATATAACCTGCAAAGAAAATCATTAACGTTTTTTCAATAACAAATTCGGCCAACAAATACAAGGTGTGTGTGGTTCGACCAACAAACACTAACACATTTTCTTGTTCGGCTAACGAATGTTGCTAACACCAAATCTTTAGTAAGCTCAACACACAATTTATTAATGAATTTGGTTAATAAGTTATGTAATTTTTTCATTTTGCAACAGAGTTTTTTTTTTTGATAGGGTCATTATGTTTTTTTTTTCCTCCTACATGATGCACATTATATTATGTGGTCACCAGCCTAAACCTCTTTCTACGAACCACATGATCTTCGTCTTTTTTTAGATTCATAGACGCACAAATTTATGTACATACAAGTACAAGTTGATTTCTCGTATGCGTAATAAGATGCTATGCAACTAATGTCTGAAAAGAGTGCATCTCATTCATTTTTTTTTTCTTGAGAGGATGCGCATCTTGTGCGGCCATTCCGACATGAAACAGTCTGAGCACAATCGATTGGTGAATTCTTTCTCATCGTCGGTTTATGCTTAACGTCCAAACATTGGCCGATTCGATTCGCGTCATGCATCTTTTTTTTGGGTGAACGGTTCGCAACGCAGATGCCTCCCTTGGATGTGGTTTCGTTGCAGCTAACAATTGACCAATGAAATTCAAGGATTTGACCGATGTTTATTTGGAATTCCGAAGAAACATATTGTGGCGTACGTATTAGGATTACCCGTTCGTTGAAAAGTATTGTGGCGTACGTATTAGGATTACCCGTTCGTTCGCGTTATCTATGCAGCATAGTCTACTCATCGGTAACGCGAGGATGACTCAACATCAATGGTAAAGTTGTGGTACTTGTTGCATCTGGGAAAACCCTTTGAAATTTCGGCATTCGGGAACAAGCGCATAAGATCGTCTCGTCTATTTAATCTCGGGACGTGTATTGCCCAATAATGAGGCGACAATATATTCCTATTCATCTTCTTTATGTTTTAAACCTTGTGCTCAAAATATGTTCAAAATCGTATTCAAGAATATCCCTTGGGATAATCAATTTCATTCACTAAATTTGCTTATTTTATCAACAAAGATATCATCCTTGCGCGCTGACGCCAACGTAAAAGATGACTTCGTATCAACTGTATACTCAAATTTGGTAATTTGTCGATGACAAGCCACAAGTACGGGATTGTACCTACGAACGCATTTTGGTATTCGGTAAGCTTACGTAACACAATTTACATATACTTTTTTGAGTGCTGCCCATCTTTTACTTATTTGTTGATCGAATGATTTTAATCGACAAATGAATGCATTCATATACTTCTGTAAATGCTTGGAAAGAAACACCAAGAGGTAAAGATGTGTTGCCACTTCTAGAACCGGAAGAGCCGGTCTCCCGGACTTAATTAGGTTTTTAGGCAGCAACAATGTGCACAAGGTACAAAGCGTAGGTAAAAAGGTTTTGGAGATCTGCACGTATATTTAAACGCCGGGACGGCGGATTTCCTTTCCTATCAAAGTTATCAAAATAAAAATGTGAGATATCCACATGGTCACACCGTTTGACACAAGAGTCACATTTTCAAGAAAAAACTGTCAAATCGGAATGCTCCTATGAAGTAAGCCGATGAGAAACTTATTGATATTCTGATCTTGGTGATGTCTGTCGCTAACCTCACAAAACTTCGCGTCACGACTTACAATACTTCCGACTTAACTTGACCGGTTACAACTTACACGTAACAATAGGTTTTTCCTGATTTCAAATAAAGACATTATAAACACTTACCTTCCGAATAATCACCCAAAACCACATCCTTTCTGCCTTACACAACCCTGTAATACTTTGCAATTGCTAATTTTACTCTAGACTACTTTGGCTAATTCTTCTCCGAGAGGTACTTCAACCAAGCTAAGCTCTTCTACATGCGAACTTTTGCCAGATTGTTTTACTCCTATTTAATAACTCTCGCTGTGTAATGCATATTAAAGCTCGAGTGTGGGTAGGTCATGCAACCTACCTAGTTTTTCAACATCTTCCCCTGAAGCCACATCGAACGCTAATGCGTTACCGTGTCATGTAGCCTACCCCCTCATTACACAAACACACCCAATCCGATTAGAAATTCTCTTTCGAACACGAGCTTCTTATTCCTTTTTATTTTATTACTGGAATAATACAGTACATTGTGGTTTATCTTGCCTTTTTTTTTTATCTAAAATTATCTTAGGATTAATATATACTGTATATAGTATATTTGCCTTATGTTTTTTACGGCAAAAACAAAAAGGAAAAAAAAATCAATGCGCTTAACAAAAAAAAATTTTTTATATAAAGTATTAGATAAATAATAACTGAATGCAAGATTTAAATTTTTGTGTATTAAAATATATTGTGCTTCTTGAATTTTAATTTATGAAATTATGATATCCAGCATATGCAGTACATGTATAGTATAGATGATACATATGCATCTATTGAATTATAAATAAAATATAATATAGTATAATATAGGATCAAATTATCTGATAACGCGTAATTATCATAATATTTAGAGCCGTAAGAAATATGATCTTAATAATTGCAGTTTATAATATACTGTAAATATATTATATATTGTATATTTTCTATCTTTGATATTATAAATAATTGTTTGTATATGCAGATAGCAATATAATGTAATAATTATGAAATTTAAAAAATATTATTTATTTAATATTTGTTATAATAAATTATATTAAATAAATCATGTCAAATTATTAACTATCAAAATAATTATTATTTGAAAATATTAATATAATTTGATTATTATTAATTTAAAATCAATAAACAATAGTTTTTTATTTCATATTTTTTTTATCTACATTTGAAATATATTGTATTATATTAAACTTATTTAATTCAAATTTTTGTTAAATATAAAACTTATATTAAATTTAAATAATCATTTATGTATAATTATAATATAATGCTAATTAAATCTTAATTTCTAATAATCTATTTAACTATATTAAATACTTATTTAAAAAATTTTATATTAAAAAATTAACAAATTATTATTAATTTAAATTATTTAAATTATAATTTAATTTCAACTATTGTTATAAAAAGATAATTTATTTTATAAAAATTCAAAAAAATATATTTTTTAATTTTTTTAAAAAATAATATACAGTATATATTATTATTACTTATAATTTGAAGTTTTAATTTATATTGATAACTTTTTCAAGCAAATATCAAATTAATATAATTTCAAATTAAAAAATTTTTTAATATTATAAAGTTTACTAAATTTATTTAAATTATAGAATCTTTATTAAAATTAAATTAAAAAATTTTTAATGATAATTCTTGTATTAATATAATTCTTAAAAAATTTTATAATTTATAAAAATAAAAGTTTTTCTTCAAAAAAATTCTCAATTAAACTCATTTGTCTTAATTTTTTAATGTTTTAAAACTTGTAGATATGGTTTTTATTAATATGAATAATATAATATAAGTAATATTGTTTATTACTTTAGTAATGACTATTGTTATTATAATACAAAACCAGTTTGAATAAATTTGATTTTTGTTTTGATTTTTAAGTAAAATCTAATTAAATAATTAAAAAGTGCTAATTATTTAAAAAAAGTAAATTAATTTTAATTTTTTGATCAAATAAAATTTGAATATAATATAACAAGTATCACCATAATAAAATTATATTTAAGAATTAATTTTGAAATATTTCATTTAGCAAGTATAATAATATTAATATAAATAGTTTTTATAATAAAATAAAAATAAAAAGAGATATAAAAAAAACAAAAAAATAGAAAACTATTACAAACATTTTTTCATATAATTAAAAAATAAGCAAGATTTTCAAAATTAAATAAATTTTAATTAAAGACTCCATTCTATTGCATTAGTTGTTTTGATTTTTGAGTTTCTAAGTTTGAACTTGTTTATAATAAAAAAATTTTTATAAAGAAAAAATTTTTAACAAAACATATATAATTAGAAAAAAGTTTTTTTAAAAAAAATATATTATTTTGTATTATATATAGGTAATTACTTTTGAAGATAACAAAAATACTAAATATGATTTTTCAATCCAGCTTTTAAATAATATATATATAATATAAATTTTAGTAAATTTCTGGCCTGTTTTCAAAAATAATTACTCATATTTAAACAATTTTTATATATTAATATTAATATTATTTATAAGTTTAATTAAATCAATTTATTTTTATAATTCAATTATTATTTTTTTTGTTGCCTCTAATCAAACTGCAATTTGCTGTGTTTATTAATTTTTTGTAAAAATAAAACAATAATACATTGAACCCTAAGGCTTTATATTAGAGCTAAACTGTGTATATTGCAGAACACCTATTAAATTTTTATAATTCAATTATATAAAATTTATATTAATTAATAAATTATATATTAGATAAATTAATTAAATAAAAATTTTATTATGGTTTAAATTATTTAATTAAATCTGTTTAGATATAGTATATCTATATTTTTTTATTAATTTCAAAACAAATATTTCAAAAAAATTTTATTTTTTTTTAATAATAAAGTTTATATATATTTTTTATAATATTATTATCTAAAAACTTTAGTTTTTTATTTTTGATATAAAAACTCTTTCCTGATCGTACCAAAACTACCAAATTAGGAAATACCCAAGAAAACAAAAATTTCGTCTCAAGGGAAAAACAAGGAG
>CAJVPV010003668.1:0-10981 GCA_910591835.1 Acaulospora morrowiae | reverse complement strand
ACCATATTTAACTAATATCGTAAAAAATTTCAAAAGCAATATTAAAATGTCAAATATGGAAGTAGTGGCTATGCCTATCTACTCAAAAGGTTATTTGATAAAATCTTTTTTTTTAATAAAAAAAATTGAGAAGAAAAAATTAAAAGTAACTAAAATTAAAACTTCATTAAATAGACTATAAGATCTATAAATAGAAAACCAATTATTTTCCTGAGAGAACTTCTGGACAGGCTCGTTGTCACATCTCTCCAGCTCTTTAGTTACCATAAATAATAGAGTATATGTAATGTTATTTGTTATTAAAGTTGTTGTTATGGCACAAAACCAGTTTGAACTGACACAGTTTTTGTTTTGATTTTTACACAAAATATGATTAGATGATTGAAGAATGCTGATTATCTAAGGGGGTAAACTAATTTTAATTTTTTGTTTGAAAAATTTTTGGATTTTTGAGATGGTGCAGCAAATATTACTGCAAGGATATTGTGTGTATAGATTAACTTAAAACAAATAGTAGACCCATTAACTCTGTTTGTAAATATGTTTTGGAAAGTATTTAGTTTAGCAAGTATGATAATAATAGTATAGATAGTTTTATGATATAATAAGGGTAAGGAGAAATGCAAGAAAACTAAAGAAAAGAGAACTGCTACAGGCCTTTCCTTATACAACTAAAGGATAAGCAGGACTCTCAAACTTGAATAGACTTTGACCAGAGGTCCCATCTCATTGCATCAGTTGTCTTGAAGGTTCTTGAGTTTTTGAGCTGGGGCTCACTTGCGATAAAGAGTATAAAATATTTTTTCTTGCTTAAAATTATCATAAAAGGAAAATTTTTAACAAAACAGATGCAATCAGGAAAGTGTTTTTTTTTAATTATATAATATTAAAAAATTATTTTTAATTTAATATTATTAAAAACTTTATTTATTTATTATTACTATTATTTCGTTATATTACTAATTATTCTATTTAATTAAAGAAAATATTACTTTCAAAAATGATCAAGCTATTGTTCAAAGTAAAAAATTATAATAGTATTATTAATATATTACTAAATCACATTTTATTGTTATACTATTTAATATTATTATTAATATAATAACTAGTTTATTTATTAATAATATGATTTTGTTTTAATTGTTACTACTAAAATATATTTTATTCATAATAATTATTGTGAAGTATATTAGTTATTGTAACAAATTCTGCCTATATTATTAATAAATACTTGTTAAATATCTTTTATAGTCTCTTTACTACTTAACTGTATAGTAGAATATTTATTCTTATATATGATTATATAACAAAATTAGATTTTGCCCATGAACAATATTTATAGCCAATGAATATTATATAAATAGAATAATAGCAAAAGTATTAAAGAAAAATTAATTTAGTACATTTTATAAATTGGGAGAAGAACATTACTCCTACTGTATTTAAATACTTGTACAATTAATATATTTAAATAAAGACTTGTATAGTCTTTTGTGTATTTAAAACATTTTACAAACATATTTTTTAAACAATTGTGGGTATTATAGTCTTTACAAAGATTCCTTAAAAGGAAGATTACACAAATTTATCATCACTTTAAGTCATCTTTAGTATAAGATTTTAAAAAGACAATTAAATATTTGTTTTCCCAAATTTAATAATAAAAAGACAAACAAATAAGATCTTTTTATAGTTATACAGATTTTTAATAATATTTAATTAATTGAGTTGAAACTGTAAATTTGTTAATAGAAATAAATTAATTATTCCTTCTTGATAAAAAATTTTTTAAATAAATTTTTTTGATTTTTTATAATATAATAAAATATATTAAACAATAATAAAAGATAAATATTATATATATTACTGGTACTTTAAATCAATAATATAAATAATTTTTAAGTAAAATTTAAGTTAAAAAACAACTTTTTAAAAAGGCAACATATTTATATTATAAACTTTATATATTAATAAAAAATAAAAATAAAAAAAGTTCAAAAAAAATTTATAAAAAAATAATTGCTATAAGTTTTTTCTTATGTAATTTAAAGAAAAAGCAAAATCTATAAACTTGTTTTTTTTTATAAAGGCTGTCTTTTTTCTTTAATGGTAGCATTGCTGCTTGTAGATCGCAACTCCATTGTTAACGATAATTGTGGAAAGTTAGGAGGTTTGTAAATTAGTAGTATGGTTGAGATAATAGTAAGTTGGATATGGAGCCTGCTTCAATCTTGTTGTGTTATTTTGGTACTTGTTTAGTTGTAGATTACTGGAACCCATGTAGGGCACAGTTATGCACTCTTCCAATCCAGTATGTTATCAGTTAATTGTGATTGTTGTTGTTGTTATTGTTATTGTTATTATTATTAGTGTGTAAATATTTTGATAGAAAAACTGATTAGAAAATGGGTTTGAACAGGTTTGGCTTTGTTGTTAAAAGAGTGTAAAAATTTGATTGACTGTTTGTTAGGTGTTAATCTTTTAATGGGATAGAACTGAATAAGGTTTTTAAGTTAAGAAAAAAAAATTTTTGTGGTAGAGTAATAAAGTGATACGTATTGTTGTTTTTAATAAGAAAAGAAAAAAAAAAAGATAATAAATTTTTGAAGGTTGTATTAAGACAAACATTAGATCCAGTAACTTTGTTTGAATATGTTGTTAAAGTTGAATTTATGTTATAGAGAGTTGAAGGTAAAAGGAAAAATGGTTATTATGATCATAAAAGGAAGATACCTAAAGACAAAAAATTATGAAGGAAGGCTGCCATGAATCTTTTCCCATGCAACCAAGAGTTAAAGAAGACTCCCAACTTGCTTAGATCTTGACCAGAGATCCCATCCCAAAGCAATAGTGTTCTTTAAAGTCTTTATGTCCTTTAGATTTAAAGCTTATTTGCCTTAGAAAGTAAAAAGAGAAAGGCACTTCTTGAAAGAAGATTTCCTAAAAAGAAAATTTTCAAAAAATCAGTGGTGAATGGATGAAAGTTTTTTTTTTAATAATAATGGTATTATTATACTTGAACTTGTTAATCCTATTGCAATTAAGAGATCTTTTATAAAAGACCAACTTCTTGAATTTGAGAAAATAAATTAGGGACAATATGCAGAAGAAGTATTTTATTTACTATTTGGTTTTTTTACAAATTTTCAGAATACAAAAAAACATAAATTATTAACTAGCAACAAATTAAAAATTTTACAATTATATTATAAATTTTTTTAGTTTAAATTGACGTTTTCAGTGACCACTCCTTTTTATAATCAAAATTTTGGAATCAAAAAATTTGAATATTACAAAAATGTACTTAAATATATGAAGGATCTTTCTTCTATTTGTTAATTTGCAATAGTTCAGTTTGATTCTTCTCAAATAAAAGATACTTTAAATTTTAATTCATATCAAGAATCAACTTCATTCTTAAACTTAAAAATCAAAGGTTTGAAACTTTAGAATCAAGTAGCTCTTCTTAGATGTTTACTTAAAATTTCAAAAGATCTAAAGATTAATTTCTTTTTAAAAGGTTATTCTTTAAAACAGCCTAATGCTAGAAAAAAACAAATCTCAATTTTTTCATCATTTATAAGCATGTATTATTAATCTATCTATAAGTTAGACATCATGATCTATTATTCAGAAGTATTTTGAAAGATAATATTAAAGCATTTATATAAATTTGAATTGATATATAATTATCTAAAGGAATGGATAATTAAATGTACAAGTCATGAAAAAGAAATCAAAATTGCTACTCAGGTTCAAACTTTACTTATAGAAAAGAAAAAACCTTAAGATCTTTTTAATATTAATCAAGTGATAAATAATTTTCAAATTAAATATAATAATGATCAATTTGATTTTCAAAAGAAAAGAAAGAGAAATAAGAGTTTGAATAAGAAAGTCTTAGATCTAACAATCAATATTTCAGGTTTTTCAGAAAGAATTTTCTTAAGAAAATTACAAACTTTTATTGTTGTAGGTTCTCACTTAGTATAGTTATTAGATATACTTAACAATAATTGAATATTACTTGATATGATTGATGATATAAGTATTATGTAATTAAAAAATTTCTAAAAAGAAAAATGTATAGCATTTATTAAAAAAATTAAAAAAAAATATTGTAATGATATATTTTGTTTAATTTGTTTTACTTCTTTTATTTTGTTTATTTTATTTTACTTTATTTTTATTTTTGTTTTACTTGTATTCTGTTTCTAATTAAGTATAAAATAAACTTGTTTTTTATTTTATTTGTTTTTATTATTATTTTTTTTAAAGTAAGTAAACATCATTTCTTTATTTTATTTATATATAACAAGATATATATCACGAAAGAAACAACATCTCTTATATGTTGGTACAATGAATTAAATGCTAGCTTGCCTACAGTAACCATATGACTAATATTGAAAAAAAAGTTTAAAACAATATATCTTGTTGTGTGGCACTGAGCAGCTATAAAAATCTATTCAGTATTAAGGGGAATAGTGTTTGAAAGAGATGAAATTAATTTTTGAATACATTTGTTATAGTTATAGTTACATTGAATAAAAGAGTTGGCAACAATTATCAATAGGTCTATGATGGTTTCGTTTTGAATATCATTGGAGTGTGAGCTTTTGCTAGAGGCTGTGTAATTTCTTTTTGGTTTGGCTAGATTGATAGTGTTCAGTAATTTTCATTTGATACCTGTAAAAGGTGAGATGTTGGTAGTGTTGCATTATGGTTTCCAGATTGAGTTATATAATTGGATTAGGGATTTAGTTGATGTCTTGATCTAGTTGGTAATGTCTATTATAGAGAAAATTCCATTAGTTTATTTTATTTGTTTTTATTATATTAACAAAAATAATAGTATATATTATATATGTTGCTGAAATTCGTAGATCCTTGACGCAATTGACGCAATTATTTGACGCAATTAATTGAGTCACTATTAAAACATATAAATAATTGAGTCATGACGCAATTATTTTTGAGGATTTTGGGAATTGAGTCAACAGCAAATAATTTATACCGCATGTATAGTATATATATATTTCTTTTAATAAACACTATATATATATATATATTTAATCCCTTTTGCTTATTTTTTTTTTGAGGCAAAGTATATTACATGTAACAGTTTTTTATAACTTATAAAACAATGTTACAACCATTACATGAAGAATCTGATTAAATATTTCTAGCTATTCTAATCCTAGTACTATCTTTAACTAACTTGATTATATCAACTTATATCAAATAGTTGGGTTCGTATGTCAGGTGCCGACTATTCAAAAGGCATATATCTATTAATTGTCACTAGGGTCCTTATCACTTTCTCATCTCTGGCTCATACTTTTGTAGTATTCATAAGATTACTTCTTTACACTTCCTAGTAAATATTCCAAGAGTTTTCTAAGATTGGCACAGACTACCAAATCTGGAGATTTTCATCAAGTGGGACATGACTCCTAAATCTTTCAGTAAACACTCCTTACTTTTGCTTATTTTTTACTTTTTTTTATTTTTAATTTTAATTATAATTCAAATTCAAATTCAAATACAGATTCACTATTTTTATTATTTATAAAAATTTCTATATCATTTTTCTCAGAAGCAGAATCTTCTATATTATTTTTTTTTGATAAAATTTCTTTATTATTTTCAATTAAATTTTGTATATAATTATTACTATTATTATTATCTATTTTATTAATGAATTTTATTGCATGTTTTATAGATTCTATAATATTAACTGATTTAAGATAAGATAAAATAAGTTTATGATTGCTATAAATATAAACCAATTTTAATAATCTTTTGTTTGTTAATTAATTTTGTTTTTTATTTTATATATATGAAAAATTAGACCAATTATATTCTGAAGCAGTTGAAGATAACAGAATTGTAAGAATTTGAATTGCTAATTCACAAAGTTGTAATATTAAGGTATCAAAATTGCCTTTTTATAATGTAATAGGATTAATTTTTCTCAAAGTATTCCAAGCTAATTTAATATTAAAAATTCCAGTTTGTATTTTATATTGAAGTAGTTGTTCCCATATAATATTTGTGGTATGTGAATAATATTGATAAATAAACTCTAAAATTATTATTATATTGTCAATAAAAAAATCATTTCCAAGATAAAAGGGATTCAGTAAATTAGTAACTGCCATTACAGGGTGATATATTTTTATTCAATAGTTATGTAATATTTTTCTTATCTTATTTTCAACTTTTAAAAAAATATAAACTAATATATAATTTTAAATTACATTAATATAGATATACAGTATATATCATAAATAATAAGAATAAATTATGATATAGATCCTATATAGTAATCTTTTGCATAATAACATCTAATAAAAATTTGCATACATTCTTTATTTATAGACATGGCAAAAAAAAAAGCCTTAAAAAAAACCTGTTTACTATTATATTTAGTATAAATATTAATTATAAAATGGTGAAACCACAACTTTCTAATCAACAATCAAATGTAAGAGATGCTTGGAGATGTGGCATTCATAATGTGCCATCTTTGGCCAAACTAACTGGCATTTCTCTTTTTACTATATATAAGTATATCACAAAATTAAAAAAAAAACAACTTTAAATCCTCTTCCTCATTCTGAGTGCCCAAGAATTTTAACTCCTGAAAAATGTCATGTACTTGGAAGAATAGTCCAAAACAATCAATATTTCATCTGTAAAGAAATCACCACTACACTTAACTCCAAGCCAAAAATATCACTCCAGACTATAAACTGTAAGCTTAATAAGCTCGAATATTACTCATGTCATCCAAAAAAAGTGCCTATGCTCACTTTGAAGCAGTACAAATGCTATGTAGAATGGGCTCTTGCCCATGCCAAGCAAAATTGGAAAACAATTGTTTTTTCGGATGAAATGATATTTCAAATGTTTCAAAATACCATGATAGCATTCTATAAGGTTGGTAAGAAATTTCACAAAAAGGAGTTCCAAAACATCTAGCCAAAGTTTGTGAAGATGCATTTTCAGTACAAGGAACTATCAGTCTTTATATGTTTACACAGAATATGGATGGCCAGTTTTATCATGAAATTTTGACCAATTATCTCTTCGAAAATGCTATAAGAATAATGCCAAGATGATGAATCTTCCAACAGAATAATGATCCAAAGCACACAGCCAAGAAAACAAGTGTACTTCTTCGTCACTGATCCCTGAAGGTTCTTGACTGGCCTTTATATAGTCCAAATTTCAATCCTATTAAGAATCTGTGAGCTATTATAAAGAGAAGGATAGAAAAAAAAATCAATAATATTGTGAGAAAAAAAAAGATATCAATTGAGTATTGGTATGAAATAATCAAAAAAGAGTAAGAACTTATTTCTGTAGATATGTATCTTAATTTGATAAATGATATGACTATGAAATTAGATGAGATAATTGAAAAAAAGGAAAAAAAATTTGATCATTGATGTATATAAGTTTTTTTTTATTAAATGATGTATTTACTTTTCTTTGAGTTACAAATTAAATAAATAAATATTTATAAATATTTAAGCTTAACTATAATTCTTATTATTTATGACTAGCACTGTATAATACATAATTATTAATAAATAAAAAATTATTATACTATTTGATATTAATTGTTGTTAATACCAATGATAAAAAAATGTATGAATCTGATTTGAAAGTTGTAATACTAGCAACTAAAATATCAAATACAGTAAGTAAAGATCTTGTATCTTTTCAAAAATAGTTGTTTTTAATTGTATTAGAAACTGTTTCAAAAATATTGATTATAGAATTTTATGATATTTCAATGTTTGTTAATTCTAAAGTGAGTTGATTTTGATAAATAAAATTTAAACAATGGTAATAGATTCTCAATATGTTTTAATTAAATATTTAAGTAAGATTTGATGATTATAACTAGCTAATTGATGTTTTTTGAAAATTGTTATAGGAATTTGATAAGATTTAAAGAATTTAATAAGATTTTTAGATCTTCTTATTAAACAAGCACATCATAATATTTTCATAATGTTATTAATCAAAAGATTTAAACTATATGTGATGCATTCCAAAAATATGATTGTGAGATATTTAATTTTTAATATTTTTCATAATTTTTTTATTGTAGATACATTGTTAGTAATAATTGCTAAAATTTTTGATTGATTGATTTCTTTTATTATGTTAGATAAATCTTGAACAATTGTAATGCTATTTTAATATTTATCTTTAGTTGGATAAGCAGAATAAAAAATTGGTATTAGTGTTGTTAAGATGAAATTTATTTGGTGTTCTTGTACAAAATTAAACCTATATTATATTTAAATTTAAATAATTAATAATTATTATTAAAATTTATATTAAAATTAAATATAAATATTATTTATTGAAAATTAAATACAAGTTGTTATATTTTTTCAGTAAAGATTCAATTTTATTTTTGATTTCATTATATATAATATCTAACAATTTGTAAATAATTTTTTTGACTAGGTAATTTAAAAGCTGGTTATGCTTTTTCTCAAAAATTTTTAATTGGTTTCATCTCTGGTAATAATAAAAATAAACTACAACAAAATATTGCTTGTGTAAATTCTAATTCAAGAGATTTTTGTTCTATAGATATAATAGTATCAATTTTTTTATTTTTCATTGTTATTAGATATGAGTTTATTGTTTCTTGATAAGAATCTTCAAAATATTTTTGTTATTGTTCTATTGTAATTTGATCACATTTTTTAAAATGCACTTAAGCTGTACATAAGATATAATTAATTTGACATTTGCATTTTTTACATTTCACACTTTTTTGTTGAAATCCAGTTATATAATTAAGTTTATTAAAATAAATCCAGATTGAATTTAATAGTGGCATTTTTTAAAATTATTATTATTTAATCTATATACTGTATTCTTCTGGTTATAAGCACTTCCTGGTTATAAGCACTCTATAATTTTTAAAAAAATATATATAAATTAATATATCCTAGTATCTAATAATTGAATTTTAATAAAAATTATACTATTATATTTTTCTCAATAAAAGCTTTTTAATGTTATATTTTATATCCAAATTGGATCGATATTAATCAAATTATTAAAAAAAATAATTTCTTCTAATTATAAGTACCCTACAAAAATAAATCCAATGTAAATCCTAAAAAGGGTACTTATAACTGAAAGAATATGGTAATCATTTCATATAAATGTTCTATAGATATACCAGTTGTATAAAGATATATGCATATTGTTATATATCATTTCTATTTTAGGAGAAAGATAAAGATAGAGAACTAGTAACAATGAGGCACTTTAGATAGACAGGACTATACATGTGGTGTAAATTATTTTGCTGTTGACTCAATTCCCAAAATCCTCAAAAATAATTGCGTCATGACTCAATTATTTATATGTTTTAATAGTGACTCAATTAATTGTGTCAAATAATTGCGTTATGACTCAATTATTTATATGTTTTAATAGTGACTCAATTAATTGCATCAAATAATTGCATCAATTGCGTAAGGATCTACAAATTTCAGCAACATGTATAAACAGGACCAATATGGATGCTAAAGTTTCTAGAGGTGTACAAATTAGTACAATTCTGAGTTGTATGAGATCAGACAAAAGAGGCAATAGTGATTTGTTTTGCAAAGATCAAGATATTTATTTAATAAAATATATGTTCAAACCTGTCAATTCCTAGGTGAAATTGGAGTCTTTATATACTGTATATGTTTTAGTTATAATATTTTTGTACATGATAAATATGAGTTATAAGAAATAATAGAAATATAAAAGAAGTATTATATTCATCAGAACAGTTATTTGTATGTGTTAGTATAAAAACAAATGCTCTGGTGAAGATATAAGAATAAAGATAATTAAATAAAATAGGAAATATTCTAGAACAACAATAGCACAAAAAGCACAGTACTAAACAATAACAAGAATAGTAATACAAGAATTATTCTAGAATGGAAAATACTTCAAGGATAAATACCAATGAAAATTGGACAAGAGTTATTGAAGATCTAGGGTAAAAATCAAGTATAACAATATACTGTATATAATTGCATGATATAACATGCATATATGCATGTTATTATACAATAATGCATATCTCTAATGATACCTATAACTTATTGCTAGCTGTATTGGCATTGACTGCCATATTACTTTAAATACTGTGGAATGCAACTTCTTGAAAATTTAGATAATAATAGTTGTACAATAATTTCTTAGATATATTTAGTCTTTACTATTAACAAATAAACAATACAGAATTTGATAATAATGATTATGTCAATCTTTTGAAAGAAATAAACTATTCAATCTTTTTTTTAAGTATAATAAAAGAAAATTTTTTTTCAAAACCCATATCTTAAGAAAAGTAGTTATTTCTTAATAGTTTTTAAAAAAAGGAAGTTTATAAACTAAAGAAATAATAAAATAGAACAGTATTTCAGAAAAAAAAGAGAGGTCTTGAAAAAAAAATATTCAAACCTACTTCAGCAAGAAAAGAGAAAATAAAAAGAAAAGAAGATAAGTAAAAAGAAAAGAGTTTATAAAACAAAGTGGAAGAATAAGAAAAAAAAGAAAAAAAAGAAAAGAAGTAGAAAAAGGTAAACAACTTAAAAATTTTCTAAAAAAAAAATTTTTAAGTATTTGAAAAAAAGTGAGAAAGAGTTTTTTTTTTAAAATTTAAAAAAATTTTTTTTCTTACTGTTTAATTAAATTATATATGCAAGCTAATATTATTATTTTTATTTTTTTAAAGGAGTAAATATCAGTTTTTTATTATATGTATATACTAATATATCACTATAAAAAAGAACCTATATTCCTCTGTCCTCAAAACGTTTGGACATATTCACAACCCTCAAGGCCTCCAAATCATTAACAAATCAAACAAAAGAATTAAAAAGTCTAGAGCCAACAAATATAGCGATCTCATCGCCTTTAGAATTAAATTGCT
>CAJVPV010003667.1:0-10983 GCA_910591835.1 Acaulospora morrowiae | reverse complement strand
TGGCAGTTCTCTTTTCTTCAGTTCTCTTGCACCCCACCTTATCCTTATTATATCATAAAAACCATCTATATTATCACCATCATACTTGCCAAACCAAATATTTTCCAAAACACATTTACAAATAGAGTTAGTGGGTCTACTGTTTGTTTTAAGTCAACCTACACACACAATATCTTTATAGCAATAATTGCTGTGCCATTTTTATTTTTCAAAAAATTTTCATTCAAAAAACTGAAATCAGTTTACCCCTTCAGATGATCAGTGCTCCTCAATCATCCAATCAGAATTCGCTTAAAGATTAAAACAAAACTCGAACAAGCTCAAACCGGTTTTGTATTACAATAACGATCACAACAACAACAACAAATAACATACTACCAACAACTATAACAACAAACAACATCACATATACTCTATTATCTATGGTAACTGACGAGCTGGAGAGATAGGACAATGAGCCTGTCCGGAGGCTTCCAAGAGGAAATAGTAGTTTTCTACCTATAGATTATAGTTTACTTAACATAGTTCTAGTTATAGTTACTTTCATTTTTCTTTTCAATTTTTTATATTTAAAAAATCAAAAGAATTTGCAAAATTTCCTGAATAGATAGGCATAGCTGCTATTCAGGCACAGTTAGTATATAATATTGTTTTGAATTTCTTTTTCAATATTAGCTAGATGTGTTTACATAGGCAGGCTAGCATTTAACTTGCTACACATGTACGTAAGAGATGTTGTTTCTTTCACAATGTATATCATGTTATATACAATATCAAATAAAAAAATGATGCTTACCTATGAAGGGAAACCCCCCAAAAAAAGAAATTGTGACCTTTCAAATAAGAAAAAGTGGCATAAAAATCATTTGGTTGGCATTACAATGATCGATTTCAAGTTTGGTGCATCTCCTAGTTTCTCAAAAGAGATATTCTTCCTTTTCCTATAGTTCTCAAGACTATAAAAAAAACAGGTTTTTTTAAGGACTTAACTAGAGCTACAAGATTTCTTTTTGCTAGATATGATTAGTTCATGGCTGACTGTATTAGGATACGGTTCTTTGAGTTTCTATTTATCAGATAGTGGATGAAACTGGAAGGTATATATCCTGGCACATTAGTACTTTACCTATATTATCAGAGCTCTGGTATTAATAATATAGAAAGAATAAAGAGCAATAAATCAACTGGTAATTAGAATAATCTTAGCTTAGATAGCTTTATCAAGTTAACATGGTGGAAAATTTGTATAAAACAAATTTGTACATATTAATCCTATTATACTTAAAAAGCAAGGTGTATTCCAATTATTTAAAATATATACTGTATATATATTATATTCAAAAATTATTTGTTATTTTTAAATATCTAAAAAACATATTATTAAATTTAAAAAATTATTAATAATTGCACAAAATATTATTTATAAAAAATACAAAAACAACAAATTTCAATAAAATTAATTTTAAATACTTAAAAAAATCATTTAATTTAAAATTATTATATATGCATATTTTATTATTCAAAAATTAAACTATAATATGAAATATAATATTCAAATAAAAAAAATTTTAGTAGTTTATAATATTAAATACAAAAAACAAACAAATTGTTTACTATATCAAAAAAAAAATAACAATAATAACAATCTACAAAAAAAGATATCCCATAACTAATAATACATTAATTTAAGTAAACAAATTGAATGATATTATTTTAATTTTTGATTATAATTTGTTTATGTTTTCTCAAGATGAAATAAATTACTAAAGAGATATTGATTTTTAAAAAATAAAATTACTAAATAATAAGCTAATATGTATTTTGATATTCAATGATAGGTTAAAACAACAATATTTTGAAAAGGAAATCGATATTTATATTAAAACCCATGGTTATAAAATAAGTAAATTCTGGTTCTTATTTTCAAAAAATATCCTTCAACAGGTATTTTTAAATGGGTTTATACATTATTATTTTAATAAAATTAAGTTTTACATATGGTACCAGAAAATAATCTTTTCGCGTCCGATCTTAACAAGGATCTTTAATTCGATTACGCGCCACCAACTTGTCTGCACAACGTCGGGAATAGACACTTTCGATGGTTCGCGAATGCACGAATCCTTCTTACATGTACCGCATAGGTAGATAGAAATGCATGTTTTATGTGTTGCATTCATTATTAATAATTGTTAATCTATAAACCCTCATGTTTGTATTCTTGACACCGAACAATATTAGAGCCGTGTTCAGCATCGTCTAACTTTCGGTCTCAAATTAATAAGCGGAAAACTCAATTGGTTCTTTTGTTGTTTGTTGCATCGGTGAAAATTTAATTTTTGATCGTCTCTCAAGCATAAACCCTTTAAAGATAAGAAACTGTTTATAAGCAGCCAAGTAAAGTACGACACCTCGATGTGGGATTTCATTTGTCGTTTGAATTTTCGACCGAGCATTTACACCACCACAATATCATAAATTGTTACACGAATATTAAGAACGCATGGTGAACACAACGTCGGTGTTTTTGCATGTGGATGATTGATGCTCAGAAGTCGAGCTAATGCAGCATAAATGCAGAGTAGCAAGGGGTCAATGCGATGAATAATGATTGTTCTTGGGATTCTACACATATAACAAAATTTGATTGGTCGATATGATTATGATGCTTTGCACAGAAAGAGGAAAGTTCACATAGAGAAGCATGTTCTCGGTGCACGCGTTCTTGGGAGTCCTCTCCAGACTACAGAAAAAAGAAAAGAAAGAAAATTAGATTAAAATGTATGACCATCGGAATAGATGAATGGTAGAAAGAAAGTGACTGATAAAAAAAATAGTGTCAAAAGGATATTTGCCTTTACAAGAAAAAAAAAAATCAGAATTTCAATTGAGTTTTGTGTGGCTATGAAACAAATCAGCTCTTATGTCGCGCATACAAATTACACATTGCGTTGCGATTCAAGAAAAAAAATTGCAAAAATGGTTATTTCTGTATTTTTCTGTCAGAGTGATTACTGAAATTTTTAAACAAGAAATATAAAAACACTGCTTGTTACATATAGCGGCCAATTTTACCGGGATAAACATATGGGTGTGTTGCGAATGTAACTAAATGAAATTAGGTTTTCGTGGTTCTTCCGTTCTGCACCTCCCAAACATTCATGCCTCGTGGTATAAATCTCACGTGACATAAGCGACTTATTATCGAATGCATAAAAAAACCAATTCTTACCCAAATCGATGTCGCTGATGCACACGCATCAGCTGCAATAATAGTAACAACAATAGAAATAATCGTTATGCATACACGTCTGACCAAAAAAATTTTTACGCGCACATGTTTATAAATTCATGAAAGCTAACGGAAGGTTACCGCACATTTTACGACCTTACATGAAAAAACTTACGATTCACAGAAGAAACTTTCACCGGGAATGTAAATTTTCTCAGAAAGGAATATGCATTTTAATACATCCACAGATGGATTTATTAGTGTGGGGTAAAGCAATCGAAAAAACGGTTGGTGATATTTTCCCTATCCTGCGCAACAAAAAATAAAATAAAACAAACAACTCGGCAGAATGACTAATTGACTTTTCTGATAGTGGTTTATTCTGGAGCAACGTAAATAGATGGAATGTCATTACCAAATTTAAGAACAAACGTAAAAAGACAATTGCTCCAACTGCACGTACACTTCTGTTCAGTATTTACTATACCTTTGTCGTGAAACTTATTTTTATTTATCCCTTTCTCTATTTCTTTATTTTATTTTATTTTTGACATGTTATTCTACGTAAAACCAGCAAGCAAATCGCGATAAATAATTGAAAATTCAATTCATTGTGCTTTTAAAGTTTTCGGATTGCATAATCAGAACTTTGCACAAAGGGGTGAGAAGAGTTCTTTGAACAATTTTGAGGGATTTTTATTTTTCAAATAAATAAGTTGTGACGGTTAAAAAAGGAAAAAGACGAGATACCTGAACGTGAATATAGGCTTTTCGAAGAAAAAAAAAATGCGGGTACTGAGATGAGAATGGTTTGACTCAGCTACGTGTAGTACCTATTAACTTTCTTGCATTCAGCAAGTTAAAATAATAGGAACATTTAAATGTCGGAGTTTATGTTTGCATATGTTGAGGATGAAAATCAAAAAAATCTTTGGAAAACAAATTGTGACCAACATTCATGATATCTTTTGAATTCCTCTATGCCAGTTTGGTCAAAAGTTCCTCTTTAAGGTTAAATTGTTGGAAAGAGACAAAATAATGATTATTATTGCTGTATTATTATTTTGTTTTTTTTTTTTTGTTTACGGTTGCGAGATGGATAATTGTTGTATTGTTATACAACGTATCTGACATGACATCTGGCACGTGAGAACCTCAATGATTCTTGGATATCATAACTCGCGTATCTTAATCCTATTCCAAGTTATCGGCGTGCACTTTTATGGAATAGATTGAGGTGCTCACCGCCGAGAAGTTCACTGTTGGCGGTTTGTTTACACGCGATTAAAGGAATAACGTAATATTTTCGCCGCTCCGATAGATTCTATTTAGTCGGGTGACAAAACAGTTGACAGAAAGACAAGAAAACACCTGCTCACTATTACACGTACTGAATCATTTATTATCCAATCACGCAAATAAACAATATCCGGCGCCACACAAATAACCTGCAAATCACGAAGCAAGTAATATACTGTATGTACTGTATATATCATTAGAGAAGTACCTGTGTTTTGATCTTATTATAATCTTAATATAGATTATGTTTGCAACATTCGTGATAAATGAATAAAGAAAGGGTAATCTGACGGAATATCAATATTAATACAAAAAAGGGAAAAAAGGGGATCGACAGAAAACTTCAAAAATGATACAGTCGTTTGGTGAAAGAGAATGGCGCACAGTAGAATGACATTTCGCCATTGAATGCTACCTCACTACTTTCTTTCATACTATGGGTGTGTGTAATACCCAGGCTAAAGTTAAATGGGATGTCAAAAAAATCCCAGAATAATTTCCCGGTTGGATATATTTACAGTATTGTGTATCTATACGATATCAGAAATTACAATAAGTGTGTTCAATTTCATTCGCACAAAATGAAAAATGCAAATAAGTCCAAAAATATGTTCACCAAATTCTGTAACAGTGATAGACCAGAATTTATGCACGCTAATAAAAATTGACAAAAATAGAAAATATTAATGCAACAACGTTAATGAAAGGTATTCGACTACTGCGGCTGTTCGCTTTTCCATGAGGAAACGCAAGCCTGTGTGTGGGAATCGTTAGCGATGAACCGGAACAAGATGAAACGGATATTCACATCTCAACCTTGGCCCTCCTTGTGTCGGAAAATATCTGAGGAGCAAAGGATTGCACAGGAAGGAAAAAAGTTTTTTTTTAGTTATCGGATGAAGTCAAATCACCAATTTCACGTCTTACGCACCGGTTCATTATGTTTCAAGATACCTTAAACGATACTATTTTAAAACTTCGATCAAATTATCTAAGAACATTTGTCTATTTTAAGATTTTCCAGCGTAACGTAAACAATGCTTGAGAAAGTCAGACACTTATTTCGCACATCCAAAACTCGAGAAAAGTTCTTCTTTCCTCTATCGGGCATTCATTAAATCAATCGGTGCGTGAAATCAACAACTGATTTATTGGTTGAGTATGGATAGATGAATATATTGTTTCACACTGAGTCAAAAATCCTCGCTGAGTTGGAACTGAGTCATCTGAGACCAATGGTGTATCGTTGGAATTTTACATCTCAAAACGATCAATTCCAATCTAAATGGTTTAGTCAACTTTAAATAACAAGATCGCATAATGCTCATTTAATTCATGCGTCATCTAACATTTGAAAGGCCAAATAAATACTGTATATCTTCTTTCACTTATTATACAAATCGGTCTTATAATGAATAACTGTTATAATAAAAAATCCATGTACTGTATATTCCCAAGTAGTATATTTTGATTGTCGTGGTATTTTTAATGTATGCAATTAAAGAACAATGGGTTGATAGTTGATTTTTCCTTAGGGGATGAAATGTAAGGGTGCATGTGCATATAACAGTATGTACACCGTATATCATCATCACCTCATGCGCCAATTATAAGATATCGTCAAGGTTGATTACGTAACGCCGGTGGTTGAAATATATACATGGACTATCTATGCAGATCTATCTAAATTAAGTCATGCGGTTATATTCGCGAAAATATGGCATCTGAAAGTTCAAGAATTGATGACTCCAATTCCGCGTGTACAATCGCAAGAGCATAGTATTATGAAGGTGGTTCGCTGCAAGGTGAGCACCTGCTGATACTCGACCACAAGGTCATCTCATAGGGGCACTCTCTGCATCGCCGTTCTTGTGAATTATGCACGAGAAATGAGTGAATGTTTTCAAAAAAATTCATGCAAGGTGTACGTGAAGAGGATAATCGAGCACACGCGTATCATTCGATCACAAGGTTGGACACCAGCAGCAGAAACTAAAGAGCTGCTGCAAATGAATAAGCGAAAGAAGGAAACTGTCGTGGATGAATAAACAAGGAAAAAGATGCAGTGAATGAATAAGAATTGACCACAAGGAATTCAAAATCTTTAATTGATTACACAATTTTTTTGATCCAACTTTAATTGACAAGGTCGACTGAAAATTCTGGAAAATTCGGCGACCCCTCGGGATTTCATAACAAATGGTCGCGATTCATGATTGTTTTACTGTTTTAAACAACCACAAGAATTGATAATGCATTACGCATGTTTTTTTTTTTTTTTTAAGAGATCACGCATTTTCTCATCTCACCTTGCACACTTCTCTTTTGTGCATTACGCCTCCCCCTTATTTATTACCTAATCTCCTGTCCTTTATCTTTTAGTAATTACTGTAACTTGGTCATAAACAAAGTGAAAAGGATCCTTTCCAAAATTATACCACAAGAAGATTGAACATTTAAAAAAGATTCCAAGTTCCATTATCGATTTTTTAATTCGTGCATGGTGACGAAATGATTGCATCGTTGCCTCAAACAAAAGGTCTCGATTTATCAAACTAGAGATATATGCGCCTTGAAACAATTTACTGAAAGCACTCCGATTGATTCTCAAATCTGATGATTCAATTCCTTCTTGGAATTATTGATGAGATCACACAAGAAACACGCGGCAGAAAAGAACCATTCACATTTCGCCGATACCAGGAGATCTTTCATTTGGATAATGAAATAATGCGTCACAATTTGTATACAAAGCATAGGAAAAGAATGAAGACTACCCGGAACGGATGATAAAGGACGTGAATAGATCAAGGATGGTTATATTGTAATTATTGCCCATTATCATTTTTCCATCGACCAATGTCATTGCATGTGGAAAAAGAACGTGTCCGATACATGACAATGACCACCTTTCATGTGCCAAATGACTGAGCCACAATTTTCAATATAAAAACCGGTAATCACACCCAAATTGGATGTGTCAATCATAATGGAGAAATACCAACACAATGCCACATGCCGAGCCACATTGTTGTGTATGTTGCGATAAATTTGGCGGTCATCTAGAACAATTACCGAAGCGTTGTGAGGGTGTCACAAAAAATATAATGGACTACAATGGACACACACACACTTTTCAAGCCACTAGCAAAACAATCGGGATCGGAAATTTTCCATAAAAATTACGTATACTGTATGTATTTACGCATATTATGGAATACGCTATTGTTACAAACAGAGGCTGGTAGGTTTCACAAACATACAAAAAAGAATTTGGATAATATGGCTAAATTTTCACATTGTTTTTACAGTATTAACTGAAACGAAGTACGTTGCCTCTTTCCTCTACTTGTCATTCTGAATTGGCTTTATACTTTGTTTGATACTGTATTTACTAAAATTTTATGTACTAAATTGAGCGTAAATCTACTGTAAGTTTTGTCGATACCTCCATGGCACAAAAATTCCAAATAATGTATCAATGTTTTTATCCAGAGACAGAAAACAAATGGTTTCGTCTGAGTTGGAACCGAGTAAAAATGGTCCCAACGAGGAATAGTGGGAAATGCATCTTGTTAATAGCTAGATCCAAAAGGGATTTGTAGGTGCGCGTGGAATCTCGAATGCGAAGATACTTAATGTTGGCGTCCCGAATAACGCCGAGTTTAACACGCGAACAAATCGCATAAAGTTTATGAATACCGGATTCACTAACTTTGCTAGCTAATGTAATGAAACGACAATAAGGAAAGCGAATGTTGTCGGTGGAATTATGAGTTCGATTCTTTTAAAAAGTCCTAGAGTCGACGTATCAATAACCCCTATGAGAATCGGAGGTTCCGCACCGCCTAAGAACGTAATTATTTGACACATACATTAAACCTTGAATTACCGTATATATAAAATATTTACAAAAAGAGATGTCTTGTTGGCCTTTCAAGTTGCTAAGATTTGACCATGCGTCGTACAAATGTAGGAATTTAATTTGCGTTTAAGGTTTCTTAATTTTAGGAAATTGAGATTAAAATATTTACGGATAAACAAAAAGATTTGTGGGTGCACTTTTTTAATTTCGGTGTTGATATTCTGGGGATGCGTGTGTCGCATATACCTACAATAAAACGGGAATTCTGATATATTTGGCATATAAAATATTCATGGATATGGTATGCACCATACACCTCCGCGGGTTCATGTCAGTTACTACATGCGTCATGTAAATAATTTTGGCATACGTAATTACGCCAGTACTCAACAATATAGCTATTATTCTTGTTTTATTACACCAATGATCACCACCGGACGGAGTGTGGTTGCGAAACCAACATTGTTTTTCAGATCTCATAGTAGACGAAGGATTAAAGAAGGAAATGAGAATGACACTTGGACACTGGTATGCAAACCGGGTTATATTAATTTTCTTTTTGAAGGACGAATCATTCCATATCCGAGTTAATTAGATAATCGCAAACAATAACAAAGATGCAGAAGAGAGATGAGAGTTTGTAATTTATCCGAATGTTCATTTTTATGAAGAATTAGCGGGAAGTGAGAACGAGACTGCCACGGTGACTTGTCCATAGAAAAGTAGAACCATACCATTTCCGACTTTTGTCACGAAAGGACCGATGCATAATTCCATCTCACGAACAATACCAATCCAATAGAAAGTCATAGCAAACTGTAATATTACCATCATATTAAGCTCATCTATCTTATTTTGTTTCAACTAGAAAAAAAAATACGCATAACGGCGCCAAATTTGTGCATTCCTGTTAATCATAGGTGCTAAGAATCCTTTAGAACATTTCAACTTGATTCAATCGAAAGTTTTCACCCGTTGTGATTAATAGAGCTATTATACAGTATGTCTTGGCATAATTTATTTGATTTATTAAGATATTGGCATATACAGTAATATTAGTATTTTTATAACATTTGGTTATATATTCAAGTAATCATTTGTGCACATTGAAATTGAAACATCTTTTCAAAATACATACAGTATCTCTAACAACGGCATTACAGCGTATAAACCAAATAAAAAAATTCTTTTTCACATACTGAATTTACATCAAAATTTTTGAAAAATAAATATTACTTGATTTAAATTAGTTATCAATTGGTTCTTACTGTATATTAAAATATTTTAAAATAGTAATTTAATAACAACGAAGTCTTACAAATAATATGATTTGGTTCAAAAACTTTTATGTGTAATCATTCAAATAATTTTCAAAATTTATTTCTGAATTTTATTTTTATAAAATAAAAAAAAGAAGTATAAATAATGTTTTACAAAATAATAAATCAATTTTTTTTTTTTTTTTTCAAAAAGGCATTAAATGAATTTTTATTAAAATATATTTAATAATTATAAAACCTTATAAATTAATGATATAATACTAATTAATTAATTAAAAATGATACATTTTGTGTATTTTTCATTTTATAATAAAAAAAATAATCGAATTTTTAATTACTGTATATAAATTTTAATGGATATTTTTTAATATTAATTTAATTGAAAAAATTTATTACGTAAATAAAATTTAATGTTATTAATAAATAATATTTAGATTTAGATTTAGATTTTTTTTGTCATATAATCATAAATAAGAATTAATATTAAACAAATATTTATTAAAATAAAATGCTAATGATTAATTAAACAAATTAATACAGTAAGTATAAATTAATTTAAAAAGGTAGATTAATTTTTGATTTTTTGTTTAAATAAAATATAAAATACTTTTTTGTTGAAATTTAATTTATTATCTAATATCTTTACTTACTATACTATATTCAAATATTTCTAATTAATATTATATAATTAACAATCATAATATAATAGTAGATTTGTTACATAATAATTTTAATTGGTAAAAATTTTCTAATCAATTAATTATATTAAATAGAATTGACAAAGTATTTGATATTATAATTAATCAAATACGATTTTTTATAAAAAATCAATTATATATAAGATTTCAAAAAATATTAAATTAATATTAAACTGGTATCAAGATATTAAATATAATAAAAAAAAATCTTTCCCATACATAATATTTTTCTCAAAAATTTCCTTTTATAGTAATTTTTTCAAAATTAAAGAAATAGTTTTTTTTATCTTTGCCTTTAACCATCCAAAAGTCCTTCACACTTCTATTATCTTTACTACAGGAATCTTGAAGAATCTAGAAAAGTATTCTAGTGCATTGGGATAGGACCTCTGGTCAGGAAAAAGCAAGTTTGGGGACCTTGCTATTTTCTTGGATTGCACAAGGAAAGGCCCATGACAGTTACTTCTCTACAAATTTTCTTTGGGGTTCCTCCCATTTATACTTCTTATTAAAAAACAATTCTTATTAAATAACCATTTTTTGTTCTTGAAGAGTTATTCTTTACTTCAAAATATCAAATCTTACATCACTATTGTTTGTATTGTTGGT
>CAJVPV010003666.1:0-10986 GCA_910591835.1 Acaulospora morrowiae | reverse complement strand
TAAAAAATAAATACTATCAATAGATAATATATAATTAAAACCAATATTATATAAATTTTTAGAAAAATATTTTGATTTTTTAAAAAAATAAATGAAAAGTAACTTTTAGTTAAAAATTTTTAAACGTTATAAAAAAAATACCTTACAATTTAAGGGATAATAAATTATCAGGATAAGTCGATATAATTGGCCAATTATAACGAAAAACTTTTTTTAAAACATATTTTTTTTCTAATTTGATTATATTCACAAAAAATTTCCCTTATGTCTGTTTTTTTTATTTTATAATTTCCTGTTATACAATAAATACAAAGTTCTGAGCTAAGTTTCAAAAATATAAACAAATAATCAGTGCCTATCTTTCTGGTGCAAAAAGTATTGTTATTGTCTCTAAATTTAATATACCTTTTTTAATTATTTATAATATAATAAAATAATACAAAAAAAATAGATTTCTACATCTTAACATATACCCCAGAAGATTAAATTCTTTTCTAAACATAACAAGCATTCATTGCAGCACTTTATTAAAAAAAACTGTTTTGTGCCTTTAGGCATCATATAAAGCAAGATTAATATTCACTTTAATACAACATTTTACAACAATATAATTCAAACTTATTTATATAAACTGGGTTAGGGAGCTATGCAGCACAAGAAAAGTTGTTTATATCAAATAAATAATATTTAGCTTGACTTAGGTGATATATAATAAAATATAATTGAAACGGAGAGTAGAAATGAATCATGTGGTCTGATGAATTATGTTTTGCTTTATTTGAGTCAGATGGACAAAAGCAAGTTTGGTGCAGAATTGGAAAAGCCTATAATATAGACTGTGTTAAACCTACTGTAAAGTTTAATAGAAATTAATGATATTTTGGGGTTGCTTCTTGTAGAATAGTGTTGGCCCTTTAATGCCCATAGAACAAACATTGAATTCAGAAGCTTACATAAACATTTTAGCTACCAATTTTACTATATATCTTGGGTTTGTAACAGTCCAGGTACTATATTTTAGCAAGATGGTGCCACCTGTTATACTGCTTCTTATACAATTTGATGACTCAAATCATATGCAATTTAAGTTTTAGGTTGAATTGCTCAAAGTTCTGACCTCAATCCAATCAAAAATTTGTGGGACTTAGATCACCAAATTCAAAAAAGAAAGCCTTCGCCAACATCTGTACAATAATTAATTGATGCTGTACAAGAAGAATAGGCAAAAATAAGCATAGAAACCATAAGGCACTTAATTTAGAGTTTACCCCAAAGGGTTTAAGCCGTTATTGTGACTAAAGGCAAACATTCTAAATATCAATTTGCCATGCTTAAAATTATGTCAAAATAAATTATTAAGATAATAATTTAATTTATTTTATGCTGACTGTAAATAAATGAATAAAATTAAAAAAGATTAAAAAAAAAAATCGTCAACTCATGCGACGATCCCGGTAATTTATTGTAGGGGTGTGTATTTTTGAATTAATAAGTTAATGTTATTTATTAGTAATTAGAAAAGTTAATTGTAGCATAGAATCATTTTATTTATTAGTAGTGCAAAGGTGGAGAAAAAAATTTTTTTTTTATTTCGACTGATGAAGAAACACTGTATTTACTATAGTTCGAATATCATTAGTATCATTATGAATATTGGCAACATTTTTTATATATTTTGTCGAACATCTATTAAAAGAATATCATTAGAAAAAAAAAATCTTGATTTTATTCGATGAGTGTTTTTGATGTTCTGTTTAATATATATTTATAATAAATTTGATTTCGAATTCATTTTTATTAATCGCTCTTTTATAGACAAATTCTCTTGGTAATTGAAGTAAGATTGTACCTTCCAATATACTGTAAGTTGTCTATCAAACATCCTAAGATAATCTATTTTTTAATTATTATTGATACTGCATTTACTTTCTTTCCCATACGTAGCCGTGGGCTAAAAAAGACGATGTCGACGATACTCAGCTGGTGTAATGAGGAGTTTAACTGTACCTATTGTAACAGGCAAACGGCGAGTCTGCCGCTAATGCCAACAGAGATTCGCGTAACTGTTACCGGGATTAAAAGACAGGAGGTAAGTAATGAGGAATTATTATTTGACCGAGTTCTCTTTCCTTTATTAACCTTTTAATTTCTTCATCTTTTATACATTTTTCTTTGACAAATAAAATAAAAGCATGATTACATAAGATTACATAACAATTTCCACATTGCCGTTCGTCATGTCAGGATCAGATCTCGCAAGATTCAGCGTAGATCGATCACGTACTAATGGCAGTATCGTTGTTCGTTGAACGGCAAGTAAGGTTTCTCATATCCGTATTACCCTTCTATTACGCCATTTCCATTGTTTTGAGTCATATCGTGATACCTGATGTAGGTGCGCGAGAATAATGCTCTCCTCTTTTACCTCTTACATTATTAGAATTTTACAACTAATAAACTACATTTACTTACTACATGACATGAATATTTCTATGTACGGGTATGTGTTAAGAATGTCTTGATAATTTCTCGTAACATTATGGGAAAAGTGAGGCGCAGAGACAACGCAATACAGACTGTATTGCTTTATGTAATTTATTGAACCGATGAACAAAGTTAAATATGGGAGGATCTAAAATAATGTAGATATTCAGGAAGCGAGAAACATGAAAACAATAAGCGCTGTATAAGTTGGTGCCATCATAATTGTATAAATAAAATTTAGTAAGTTCAAACCTTAAATAATAAACTCACATCACGTTGCTCAATTTTCAATATACTTGTGACTTTGTATTTTTAGCAGAAAATAGGTATTCCGGAATGAATTTGACAGAGAAAGTTAGCAAGTATCCAGATTAGAATCGCCACAAGAGTTAGTGTCTATCACCACAAAAATCACTTACCTAAATCAAGAAACAAAGACGTTTGATCTAAATAACCATAATTCATATTGGTATTATAACCTACAATCTGACCCGGGTCGGTCTTTAAATTTATCTAAAAACGTGAATTAAGAATAAAAAAAGATAACGTTAATGGAAAGCATGAGACTGCTAACCATATTTCCATTCCACCGTTAATGCCAATTGCTTAGTAACCTATCAAATTAATTTGCTTAGTAATGCCTAATTGTTTACTGTTAGTAGGAGAAATGATAGAGGGACGGAATCGGCACGGGTCATGTGACATAACGTGATGCGGGAGGAAAGTGAGTCTGTTGGAAATTTGCATGACGCGACATTAGATTGGTGGACGCGTCGCAGCTAATATAAATAGAGTAATGAATATAAGTTAGTAAAAAACATTATAAGCAATCGTACTCGCAGCATAATTAATAAGCGGGAAGAAGGATAGTTAGATAATTGTCGGGCCCACAATCTTGCCTTTATGACATTTCTTCTTTTTTTTCTCGAGACAACTTCTCTAAATGCTGTTAAAGCCACCATCACCACCAATACCACCACCAAAAAAGGTTCCCGTGCTAAGCAAAAAGAAGACCTTGAACAACAAAAAAAAAAAAATCCAATTTCCAATTCACAAACTTCTTAACATTGGCTCAAATATTAACTTCAAATGACCAGGGTTTAAGATCATATTGGAATGAACAAGTCACAAAATGGTCTCAGAAATTATGGTTACCCACTACAATCGACTCTGTTAATTTGTCTTTGATAAGTAACTCATGATTCTCTTTAATGATTTGACAATCAACAAACATAAGCTATTGTAAGGGGTAAAATAAAAATAGTCAATAATAAAATATCTGTCTAACATTAGCAAGTGTCACGATAATAAGATCATAGACATGTAATTAACGTGACGAAAGTGAGCGACGATGATAGAAGATCATACGTGCCCCACAACGAACAATGATGCTACGTTGACACGTGATCAATCTACGTTGGATGACGAGATCCGATCCTGTCACGACTAGTCAAGTTAATGACTGTAAGCAACGACAATGGCATTGTGAGATTGCTTATCATCATGTAATAATACTTAAAATCGTCATTCTGTAACTTGTATAGTTAGACGAGAAAATGTATAAATAAGTGAGAAAATGTTGTTAATAAAGGGTGTGCGGGTACAAGAAGTGAAAAGACTTGGCTGAATCGTGCACCTCAAATCACCTATTTTAATTAAAGAAACACGAGTGACGGTTATGCGAACCCCTGTTGGCATTAGCGACAGACTCGCCGTTTGCCCGGCACACTATCCAAAGATATTTTTGCTATCAGCACCATATTTATTTGCAAAATGTAAGGAAGAAGAATTATACAACATTGAAGAAAAAAGAAAAAAAAGAAGAAGGGTCTCAATGATGAGAAAAACAAAAAAAAAGAAAAATAGATAAAGTGTAAACCAAACCCTTCTTGTAAAACTATATCCCAATCATGCACAAAAATGTTTATTAAAATAATAGATGGGATTAACGAGATTAATTTATAACATGGTGATTACCTATTTTAAACTTCATGTTCAGATGTATCTGAATGGAACATCTATTCAACTTTATCTTAACTGTTCATGTATTCAATATCTTTGTCATTTCATATACCTTGCGAGAATATTCCTAATAACATTATTGACAAGATAGTGGATGAAACAATTAAGAACCATAATCAGAAAGATCAAAAATTTATATTAAAGTTCAAGTCAAAGAAGAATCTTATGCATATCATCAATATTTGATCACAAAATTTTTCAAGAAATAATTAGAATTATTTCTATGTATTATATTTGCATAACTAATCAATGTATAACCAATCAATGTGTATATTAAGAATGAAACTCACTATCATCACAAAAAACAAGAGGCCTTCGACCTTTGCACTCTGAAACATAACAAATGGTTATTCAAAAAAATTAATTGTGATTGCAAAGTTACCTATCATCAAAAAACAAATGATTGGAATCTCTCATGGGTCCATGAAAGACTGAAACAAAATAGGAAAGCTTGTAAAAAGTTTGTAGCCATTGATCCTGGAATATAAACCCCATTCGTCATATACTCACCTACTGAAGGTGTGACAGAAATTAGAAAAAATGATGTACAAAGATTAGTTCGATTAGGATCACATGCCGACAAGTTAAATTTCCAGAAAGATCTTCTAAATAATTCTATATTGAAGCGAAAAAAAAAAAAAGACAAAAAATTAAATAGTGTGATCACAAGAATCTTTTGAAAGATTAGGATGTAATGAGCTTCACAAAAAAATAGTGAATTATCTAATCCAAAATTATGATGTTGTAATTATACCTGAATTCAATATAAAAAACATGGTGAAATGAGATCAACGAAAAATTAATTCAAAAGTGGTTCGGAGCATGCTTACCTGGTCACATTATGCATTCCGGCAATGGCTGAAACACAAGGCTGAGAAAATAGGCATGATAGTAATTATTCAGGATGAGGCATATACCTCCAAGACCCGCAGCTATTGTGGAAATATACAAAACATTGGTGGAAGAAGAGTTTATAAATGTGGGAACTGTTATACAGTTATAGATAGAGATGTAAACGGAGCCCGCGGGATCTTCCTACGGGCATTGCTTGATGGAATTGATGATCCTTACTTAGCAATGACTAGTAATGATTATCAATGATGTGTTACAATCCATCCGAATACATGATGCCTTTCCTTAATAAGATACTATCAAATGGGAAACCTAAACTCGAACTGATCTGACTCATTCGGAACACTACGTATTTACTACTGTATCTATATATGATATTTTGGATGGTTGAACGTGAAATAAGATTAAATGAATTAGAAATTTCAGACAAAGACATTTTAATTTTATAATAAATGATAATTCAAATCACACTGTTTTTAAAAAATTTTTATCTGAGAGAGAAAAAAAAGCATTACCAAATAGTTTCGATAATATAAATATTAATGTTAATTTATTAAACTCGGATTTGTATTCAATTATCGCTAAATATAGGACCAACTAGGAAACGAAAACCATTGTTAAGTCCAGAGCTTTGCAGGTTACTGTTTCAGATTTGTGTGTAATTGGAGTCAATAATTTTATCGACTCTATTCTTGAGCGGGAGAAATGTGGACGTTTTTATCATATTGCGTAGAAATATATAGTCCTACGCTTGCACTCTGGACTAATAATAAGGTTAATCTATATTACATATGTATAATATTCCTTATCTGGCTAGACAGGTTTTTAACGTAAATTATAAATGGAATAAATAAAATAGTGCGGAATTTTCACGCATAAGTGAAGTAAGGAGAACACTTTTCATGTCTTTTATTTTTGGAAACAAATCTCTGCTATAAATTACGCATTTTGAAAATTGCAAATGTCTTCAAGAGAAAATTTGGAATTAAAAGATGAATGGATTAAAAGACTCGAAGACTCTATAAACGAACTGACATTAAGAAGGTTCGAGTTTAGCGACTTCGAGGGTATTAAAATTATAGGAAGGGGTAGCTTTGGAAAAGTATATAAAGCTTTTGCAAAGAGTATTAAAAAAACGGTGGCAATTAAAGAAGTCGATATTTTTGATGGTATCACAGCAGACATATTTTTTAATGAGGTAAATAATGTATTATGTACAGTATATAGTAGTAATACGAAAATTGATGACTAACATAAAAAAAAAATATCTACTATTCGATTAGCTTGAGTTACATCAAGACATTGACTTTGATGATAACATTATACGACTTTACGGAATTTCTAAAAAAGGTATTATGTGTGTTATAATTTTAAACGCGCACTTTTATATAAGAAATCGTTACTAATGTAGACAATTTTACAGATCCGCAAAAAAAACGAGTATCTCATGGTTATTGAATATGCAGATAGAACTTTGCGACAATACCTTAATGAGAATTTTAAATTATTAAACTGGAATGACAAATTACGCTTAGCTAAACAGATTACAAGTGCAATTGTGTATTTACACGAAAGAAACATCATTCATAGGGATTTGGTTTGTAATCAATTTAATAGATTATATTCGTATAAAATGAGTATGTTTAATATTTGTGTATTAATTTTTAGCATCCGGGAAATATTCTTATTCGGGATGGAAACATAAAGCTTGCTGATTTTGGGCTATCTAAGAAATTAAGAGATGTATCAAATACTCAAACAACAAATGCGCCAGCTGGTGTTATACCCTATATTGATCCACAATGTTTTGGAAAAACGAATAAAGGATCTTATTATAAAAGAACCAAGAAATCAGACATTTACAGCTTAGGCGTTTTACTCTGGGAACTCACAAGTGGAAATCCACCTTTTGATTCAGAAAATGGGTACGACATAGCTTTAATGCTCCATATATCAAAAGGTCTTAGAGAAACGAGAATAGAAATGACACCTCAAAAGTATATCGATATTTATGAAGGTTAGATTATAAAGAAACAATCTTTCTATTTGTATTTTGTTAATGATGATATTTAGACGTTTGATTTTTTTTGTTACTCTATTAGCCTGTTGGGACGAGAATCCCGACAAGAGGCCAGAAATTATACGAGTTAAAGAATTGCTCGAATCATTAAATGCGACACATAAATCAGATACATCAAATGAATTTGAATTTTATGAAAATAGAAATATTAATAGTAGTGTTAAAAATCTTATGATAGCGAGCAGTATTGTCCACGAATTTGAACTTAATGCATTAAACGAGTTATATCAACTAATTGTTGATCGAGTTAATAAAGGACTTACTAACTCGGAATTAACGACTGGTATTAACACGTTCATTGAGAATAATGAGACAACTCCGACACAAATTTTTGAATTATTAAATAATTACCAGAAAACTCCTCAAAATGCCGTGATTCTTGGAATATTTTATGAATTAGAAATCGGAACCACTCAAAACAACGAGAAATCATTTCAGTTGTACCTAAAGTCTGCTGAAGGTGGAAATGTGTATGGACAAAGTAATCTTGGGGAATGCTATTATAACGGAAGAGGAATTACGAAAGATTACGAGAAAGCATTTCAGTGGTATATGAAATCTGCTGAAGATGGAAATACTAGTGGACAAGATAATCTTGGAAAATGCTATTATTACGGAAGAGGAGTCACGAAAAACTTCGAGAAAGCATTTCAGTGGTATATGAAATCTGCTGAAGGTGGAAATTATCAGGGACAATATAATCTTGGATATTGTTATCAATATGGAATCGGAACTACTAAAGACTACGAGAAATCATTTCAGTGGTATATGAAATCTGCAGAAGGTGAAAATGCTAATGGACAATGTGGTCTTGGAATTTGTTATCGCAGTGGAATCGGAACTACTAAAGACTACGAGAAATCATTTCAGTGGTATATGAAATCTGCTGAACGTGGAAATGCCGATGGGCAATGTGGTCTTGGACATTGTTATCAATATGGAATCGGAACTACTAAAGACTACGAGAAATCATTTCAGTGGTATATGAAATCTGCTGAAGGTGAAAATGCATATGGACAATATAATCTTGGAATTTGTTATCAATATGGAATCGGAACTACTAAAGACTACGAGAAAGCATTTCAATGGTATATGAAATCTGCTAAAGGTGAAAATACTAGTGGACAAGATAATCTTGGGGAATGTTACTATTACGGAAGAGGAATTACGAAAAATAATGAGAAAGCATTTCAGTGGTATATGAAATCTGCTGAAGGCGGAAATATTAGTGGACAACAAAATCTTGGATTTTGTTATCAATATGGAATCGGAACTACTAAAGACTACGAGAAAGCATTTCAGTGGCTTCACAAATCTGCTGAAGGTGGAAATACCAATGGACAATGTAGTCTTGGAATTTGTTATCGCGATGGAATCGGAACTACTAAAGACTACGAGAAATCATTTCAGTGGCTTCAGAAATCTGCTGAAGGTGGAAATACCGATGGACAATGTGGTCTTGGATATTGCTATGAGAAAGGAATCGGAACTACTAAAGACTACGAGAAAGCATTTCAATGGTATATCAAGTCTGCTGAGGATGGAAATACTAGTGGACAAGATAATCTTGGAAAATGCTATTATTACGGAAGAGGAACCACGAAAAACCACGAGAAAGCATTTCAGTGGTATATGGAATCTGCTAAAGGTGGAAATTATCAGGGACAATATAATCTTGGACATTGTTATCAATATGGAATCGGAACTACTAAAGACTACGAGAAAGCATTTCAGTGGTATATGAAGTCTACCGAAGGTGGAAATATTAGTGGACAACAAAATCTTGGAATTTGTTATCGCGATGGAATCGGAACTACTAAAGACTACGAGAAAGCATTTCAATGGCTTCAGAAATCTGCTGAAGGTGGAAATACCGATGGACAATGTAGTCTTGGAATTTGTTATCGCGATGGAATCGGAACTACTAAAGACTACGAGAAAGCATTTCAATGGCTTCAGAAATCTGCTGAAGGTGGAAACATCGATGGACAATATTGTCTTGGCATTTGTTATTGCGATGGAATCGGAACTACTAAAGACTACGAGAAAGCATTTCAATGGCTTCAGAAATCTGCTGAAGGTGGAAACATCGATGGACAATATGGTCTTGGAATTTGTTATCGCGATGGAATCGGAACTACTAAAGACCATCAGAAAGAATTCCAGTGGTATAAGAAGTCTGCTGAAGGTGGAAATACTGATGGACAATGTGGTCTTGGACATTGCTATGAGAAAGGAACTGGAACTACTAAAGACCATGTGAAATCATTTCAGTGGTATCTGAAATCTGCTGAAGGTGGAAATGCGTATGGACAAAGTAAGCTTGGGGAATGTTATTATTACGGAATAGGAGTTACGAAAGACAACGAGAAAGCATTTCAGTGGTTTCAGAAATCTGCTGAAGGTGGAAATACCGATGGACAATGTGGCCTTGGAATTTGTTATCGCGATGGAATCGGAAATATTAAAGACCATGAGACAGCATTTCAGTGGCTTCAGAAATCTGCTGAAGGTGGAAATACATATGGACAAAGTAATCTTGGGGAATGTTATTATTGCGGAATAGGAATTACGAAAGACAACGAGAAAGCATTTCAGTGGTTTCAGAAATCTGCTGAAGGTGGAAATACCGATGGACAATGTAGTCTTGGAATTTGCTATCGCGATGGAATCGGAACTACTAAAGACTACGAGAAAGCATTTCAGTGGCTTCAGAAATCTGCTGAAGGTGGAGATGTTGATGGACAATATAATCTTGGACGCTGTTATCAATATGGAATCGGAACTACTAAAGACTACAAGAAAGCACTTCGGTGGTTTCAGAAATCTGCTGAAGGTGGAAATGCTAATGGACAATGTAGTCTTGGAATTTGTTATCGCGATGGAATTGGAACTACTAAAGACTTCGAGAAAGCATTTCAATTGCTTCAGAAATCTGCTGAAGGTGGAAATGCTTATGGACAATTTTGGCTTGGAATTCGTTATTGCGATGGAATCGGAACTACTAAAGACTACGAGAAAGCATTCCAGTGGCTTCAGAAATCTTCTGAAAATGGAAATACCGATGGACAATGTAGTCTTGGAATTTGTTATCGTGATGGAATCGGAACTACTAAAGACTACGAGAAAGCATTTCAGTGGATCCAGAAATCTGCTAAAGGTGGAAATGCCAATGGACAACAAAATCTTGGAATTTGTTATCGCGATGGAATTGGAACTACTAAAGACTACGAGAAAGCATTTCGATGGTTTCGGAATTCTGCTAAAGGCGGAAATGCGTATGGACAATGTGATCTTGGAATTTGTTATCGCGATGGAATCGGAACTACTAAAGACTACGAGAAAGCATTTCGGTGGTTTCTGAATTCTGCTAAAGGCGGAAATGCCGACGGGCAATGTGATCTTGGAATTTGTTATCGCGATGGGATTGGAACTACTAAAGACTACGAAGAAGCATTTCAGTGGTTTCAGAAATCTGCTGAAGGTGGAAATGCCAATGGACATAAAAATCTTGGAATTTGTTATCGCGATGGAATTGGAACAACAAA
>CAJVPV010003665.1:0-10986 GCA_910591835.1 Acaulospora morrowiae | reverse complement strand
AATTAGGTAGACTGAGTGATAAATTTGTATAAAATAAATTTGTACATACTTACCAATAAATACTTAATAAACAAGGTGTAAGCCATCCGTTTAAAAAAAAAAATAATAATAATAATAATAATAAGTATAATAATTTGGTTTATGGTTTTTAAATAGCTTTTATTAAAGAGAATTAAAAAAATTTGAAAAAATTCTTTATATAATTGAGAAAAATAATTGTTCTATTTATACATATTTAAAATATATAAAAAATAATAATAAACAATAAACAAGAACAACCAGTTTTATTAAATATATCTTATATACTTGATTAAATTATTTTGATTAATTAAATTTATTTAATATATACAATCAACCCTATTAAATCGAAGACATCTGTTTCACCTTTTTTCTTTGGATTAATGGGATCTTTAGATAAGTGAAAATCATATGACTTTTGTGATCTCATTTGTATTTGGAGTAAAATGATCTATTTGAGAATATCTGCAAATGTAATTAATTAGGTGATACAAGGTATCTTGTAAAAGACGCTGACGCATGGTACCATGACAATGTGATCACTCTAAAATACATACTGAAAGATCAGAATTAGAGCTTTAACTATGACTTTAAGAAATTTTCCACTAAAGAATAAAGAGACCAGTAGTGTGCAGAACTTATCGCTTTGAAAAAAGACAGTGAAAAATTGGAAGTATATATAGATTCTAGAGACTATTGAGAAAAGTGGATCTTGAAAATGAGCTATTACAAAATTACATAATACGACTGAAGGGAAGATAGTATACTGCTGACTACAATTAGCTCGACAAACCTGAAAATATATTTAAAGCATGTTCAGACAACTCAACAAACTTGGAATTTGCTTATACTGTATAGGACTTTAACATCATTGGACGAATCCTCAGTTGTTATCACATACACCAGCTGGTTTGATCATTTCCATCCTTGCCATCTTCAATTGATACCATATGAACTACTTGATTTGAAGCTTCTCTGGCTTTAGTATTATTGGAAAATCTCTTAGTCTACATCAAAGAATGTTATCTGATTTGACTCCTCTTTTGTTCCTCTTATCTTCTTCATTCTAATTATCAGAATTACTTTACTCAGTTGATATCACATGAATCACTTGATCTAAAATTTCTCTGGCTTTAACATCATCAGAAAATTCCTCAATCTAAGTCAGGTATGCTACCCAATTTAACTTCTCTTTGTTCATCTCACCTTTTTTATTCGAATCATCAAAATCACTTTATTCCAGTTGATACTATATAGACTACTTGATCTGAAGTTTTGTTGGCTTTAGCATTATCAGAAAATTTTTCAGTCTGAGCCAAGTATACTACCCAATTTGACTTCTCTTTGTTCCTCTCATCTTCTTCATTCAAATCATCAGAATCACTTCACTCCAGTTCATTATAATTACTCTCACTGACATTTTTATTGTTCTAAACTTTCTTATTGTAACTTAATTATTACATTTCACCAGTTGTTATTTCTACATGAGGAAATTCTGTCACCTCTTTTGACTTCAATTGCCCTTTCAATAGTGATTCTGATTTTAATAAATAAAATATGAAGAATTATCAATTAGTAATAAACTTTGGGAAAACAAGCAGCAGAATAAAGGAATGCAGTTATCGAAACCTAAATTATATTGGATATATAAGTTAGCATCTGGGAATGAGAAATTATTAGAACTGTATCATTCCACAAATTGGTGATGGTTACTGTGATAAGAAGTTGGACCACACTACACTGTAAAAAATGCAACAGTATAGATCAAAACATTGTTCAAATTATTATCTTGATGTATGGACTCGAGAAATAGTTCTAAAATCGCAAAAATAGAAGTTAATGTGAAAATTACTGAGATCATGGTTATGCCTAATTGTTGAAGTATTACAACAAATGAAAGAATCGTGATGATACCTTGATTGGCAAAATTTTAGTAAAGCATATGAGAGATAAGTCTCGGGGATACATATTTATCTTGATCCTGATAACATTTGTTGAAATTTAGATTGATAGCAACATGGAATTAGCATAGGTCTTGGATCAGATGTAAAAAGTTCGATTGAATATCAAATCCCAATGAAAAAGAAATTGACGATAGCATGGCAGAAACCTGGAGAAATAATTATAGAGAAAATGACAATATGACATTATATGAGTAATATAAGGGAATTTATTTGCAGGAAAAACTAAAGAAAATAGGTGTTGCATATTTAATTAGAGAGCAGGACATGAAAGTCATGTATTTATTTGCACTGTGATTTAATTTCCAATAGCATGAACATTTTGGTAAATAAATATTGTTAATTAAAAAAAAACACATTCAAATTAATATTAATTTATATTTTTATTTCCAAATTAACTTTTTATTTATTTGAAGTCACATAACAACGTTTATTTGTAAAATCGTTTAAGACTACTTGAGAAATGATTATTTGTGAATAAAACAGTATGAATTAATTAGTAATAAAAAAACTATTAATTTCTGTTTGTACCTTTGAGTTAATAAGTGATTAATTTAATTTCTTTCTAAAATGATTAAATTTTATGAGAAAATTATTACTAACATTAAATTGCTCTTCAATATTTGTTAAAAAACTTATTAACTTGTCAACCGAGTCAATGGTATCTTTAGTTGTTATTTTTGACTCAACTTGGAATTTATTATTATCTTCAACATTTTCATCACCACAGACCAAGGCAATTATATCATCATCATCCAACATTTCACTGGTTTTCAATGTTAAATCCACAGTTATATATTCATTGACTGTTATATTATTTCCAGGTATCAGTTTTTCAATTAAGTCTTGAACAACTTCTTCGGTGTTATTATCAATTGGTAAATCGAGAAAATATTTGATGCCTATAAGATTATATAGTGAAAGAATACTGGTTTTTAACCAGCATAATATAATAGTATTAAATTAAATTGAATTCTATGCCTCTGTAGTAAAATTAATCGCATTGAGTATAGTTAATTTAGGTATAGAAATTTGTGTGTTCATAAATAAATCATATGCTTCAATTTGGTTTTCACAAAGAATTTTATGATATTTAGACTATAAAAAAAGAATTAGTATTTATTTAATACAAAAATATTAAAAAAAAACAATAAAATTAATTTTATTTATTTTGAATGAGTATATTATTCCTGTATTATAGAGTTGAAAATGTGTAGTTATATTTTTTGAAAGATAATGTAACATAATATTCGAAAATGAATTACTATCCTTAACTTGATGTACTATAGCATTATCCATAAGGTGCAATATTTTACATTGCTTTCTTCTCATTTCACTATTCACTTGTAAAAACCATCTTGAAAATATTGATAATTGCATCCATGCACTTGAATTTCAATAATAGAATATGGGTAAGGTCTTATGATCAATATTTTTCATACATTGTGGATTTTTATATTTGTGAATAAAGACAGGTATTAAACATTCTATTCCAGTTGCATTACAAGTCAACATAATCATTATTCAATCTTTTAATTTTTTAGTACCTGCAATTGGTTGACGAGCAAGTGTTCTAGGTGATTCTAACTTTCAAAATAATGCTGTTTCATCACAATTAAAAATATTCTCCAAGTTTCATGTTGATAAAAGATTTTGAAGATTATAATATTGTTAAAAAAATCTTCTAAAAATATTGAGTTTGCTTCTCCACAATGAACATACTCTTGAATATTATATTGCTTTTTAAATCGATTGAACCAGCCAGGTGAACTTATAAAATTCTGAATTTCAAAATGTTGCACAAAATAAGTAGCCTTGATAAAAACTATATATCTAGTAAGTGTACAATTATTATTATTAGCCTGATTAATCCACAATACTAATGTCTGTTCTATTATCGGATATTTAGTTGTTCTTATTCTATATAAGTTTGTTATATAGTTATTAGGTTTTAATGACAAATGATAATATATTTTTTTTAAAATATCACTGATTATTGATTGACTAACACCATATTTAATAGCAAATTCATTATTTTTTATTTCCAGTGTAAGAGGGACCAAAAAAATTAGATAGATTCAATATATGTCATCCTCGCCCAATTGGGATTTAATTGGGGCTTGAGGGATTTTTGGGATTTTTGGGATTTTTGGGATTTCTTAACATGTATATAAAGAGAGGAATGTACTAGAGAAAAAGCAACAATAAAATACCGTCCTTTTATCATAAACTCAGACTAATATCTAACACTTTCACTTACCTCGTGCCACATCTCCACGCCTCTTTCGACGTTACACGATCGGCGATCGCGACGTAGCGACAGACTCGCCGTTATCACCCCCAACAATAGCATTCATATGTTTTTGCTTAGATAGAGGCTGTATCGTAAAAAAATAACGAAAAATAAAATGAAAAGATTGTAAATTTGTGTTTTTTATATAGTTATTATACATAATAATGTATTAGTAAGCATCAATTGGCAAATTATTATAGTTGTTCACTTTAAAGACATATTAAGCTGTTAAAATAATATTACTGTAATATAAATTAAATTAATATTATAAAAAACATTGACAAATACACTATCTAATGGTAATGATTATTTACTGTATATTCAAATATTAGTTAAATCAAACTTATGTGCTTGACATAAAATAAAAATTTTTTATTAGGATAATTTTTTGAGTTAGTGTACTTGTTATTTATTTAGCGCCATAATTCAAGCATTCGGATTATCGTCGCACGAGAAGCTGAAGTTAGCAACAGATTCGCCGGTAATGACAGCAGACAATTTAGCTATTTTTCAGTCAAAAAAATATGTGGAATTTGGAGAAATTGGAGTACTATTTTACAGTAATTTTTATTCGAATTGTATGCACATACAGTATATGTTAAACAGTTTCAAATTCTCAGTTCAAAGTTTCAAACTACATGATTACAAACCAATAAAAATTACTTATTTATTATAAAAAAATTTCGACTTATTATTATATTGTAAACCATTTAAACTGACAGCTAGGCAACGACCTAAGTTTATCAGAATTAAACTAGTTCCCGGATGAACTACTTAATGATGCTAAAAACCATTAAGTATACAGTATATTCCGCATTAAATGTTTAACACCAATGTTTATTAGCAAAAATATACATAGTTACATCAAATTGGTAGTTCAATATAATTTATAAATTAAGAACATTCGAGTTTATATCTTCATTCATACGTAGCATATCATAACATTCAAAGAATTATCATACTAAAGTAAAAATCATTTATCCGCCATTTGTAGCTGCACTGATGAAGTTATGTACTTTCGTCTGCATCTTTGTGCCAGTCTACACATCTTGATTTAATTAGTCGGACTTGGAGGCGGGATTTTGACGTTTGGCTTTGTCATTAACTATTCCTTTGCTTTTTCCAAAACTCCACCACTCTTTTTATAACTATAATAATCACGATAATAGTGATAAGTATTACAAAACCGACGGAAATACCTATGATAGTGATAGCTTCGGCTGTATTAAAGATTTCAATATTAATAAAATCAATTTTGGTTTTTTAATTATCTATTATTTAAATTGAGAGATCAAATAACCTACTTGAAAGGTTAGGAGATGGATTAGAAGGCGCAGGATTAGTGAATACTTCATAAATACTCAGAGTCAAAGGTCCTCCGCAAATTTGGGAGCTATTTCCACCACAACTAGAACCACAGTCTTCCGAACCGAGGGCCGTGAAGCTATCATAAGAATTGCCGCAAAAACATTGAGTCGCTTCCTCTAGACCTGCATATTTGTAATTTTTCTGACTGCAATATTTTGTACACATATCTACAGTCATACTCTGTTCCTCAAATTGTATACCATCCAAACGTCTGACGTTGCAATATGGGCTGTCTTTAAAACACCCTTTGTAACTGATGTCATTTTTGGGACTGTTTAATATATCTAGTTTTTTATTAATAGGAGGTAATCCACCTGGAGGAATTTTGTTTTTAGTTAATGCAGCGGTATAAATTGTGTATGCTTCCTGCCCACCACAAAAGTAAGAATTGTTACCGACACAAGGGATATTGCAAGACGAATTACTGGTTTGAATATACGCTTTAAGACCATCTTGATTTCCACATCGACATTCGCTTCCTCTCGTTAGAGCACTGTAATTGAAAAGGTAGTTGGCACAAAACATTATACATAACCCTGGGTCCATTAGAATTCTGTCTCTGTCAGTGTATGGATCTGAGAAATTTATTTTCGTAAGACCATCTAATGTGTCATTGGATAAGTTGTCTTTTATAAAGCATCCGAGCGTGTTGGTTCTCGGTTCGTCTCTTCGGGTTAAATTTCCAACACATTCTGCTTGGACTTGATTGATGTATAATAAAAATGAAAATAAATAAAGTAAAATTCTCCAAAGTCTCATGATCAATATTAGAATTCCCAATTTAGTATAATGTATTATGTCAAATGTCGAATTAAGATTATTAAAGAACTTATATTTCTTAATTCATAGTCAAGGGAATAATCACCAATGTTACGAAACATGCCTATTATATAATGATTTAGAGTTATTGTTTTATGAGCACTATTTTTAATATAATCTTACCAGAACGCGTTACTCCTTGTATCGCGACAGAAAAATATGTATACAAATAAAATAAAGTTCATTTACAGTGTACACTGTGTGCATAATACACAGTACTATATGAGGCGTAATCGTTTTTTATGACTCTACCAGTGTTACCCCAAAAGGTCGCGTCACACTTTCTTTATGATCTACCAGAGGGCATAAATTTCGCGTCACATTAAATGCGCCACTGTCGTCCCCACGCCAATCGAAAATAAACTTCTTACGTCTTTTATTTAAAAAGTTTATTCTTAATTTCGCTGAAATAAAATTAGCGCATGTCATGTGAGCAGAACTTTTGTGGAAACCCTGGTAAAGTCGTTTTTTATATACTTTTATTTATTATGCAAAGAAAGCATTCTTTAGAAATTTTTATAATTTCTTTAATTTGTTTAAAAAATCTTAAAACCATCTATCGAGCACGCTGCAATCATTATTAAACTAATAGCTAGATATGAAGCCTTGAAAAAATAGGAGCTGTTATTTTATCACTATAATAATTTACATACAGTATCCTTCTTTAAGAAATATAATTGAAGTTTGCAAGGGAATAAAAGAAAAAAAAACCAATAAGTGCGTGATCAACTAATTAAATATTGCGATTTCTAAATGCTGGCGCACACATCTAGGTAAATAATGTTAAGATTTTATTTCTAATTTTTACTTATGGAATTTCGATACAGACTACACGTAAAAAAATAAAGTCGATGAATTGATGCAATGCTGTAAGTGATTCATATTTAAAGTAATGATGGCAAAAAAAAATGTCGATATGTTTGTGCATTTTACTTGGGGAAGTGGCCAATGAATATGGAAAGGCAAATTATTATTTTATGTACACATCAGACACAAGGTTCATGCAAAACAAATGCTCATATTTTCTTGTAACAATTGATTTTTTTTTTATAGATATATTAATGTACTACGATTTTGATGTGTCCCCAAGGCGAGTTTGGTAAATCATCAATTGAGAAATTACAGTATTAAATGGTAAATTTTATCAGTTTTAGTGTATGTCAATAGCTCGTGTTGCATAGGGCTAAACGGCGAATCAGTCATTTACTCCAATTGGGTTTTTGCGTGACTGTCAATAAAATTTAACCAAAAAGAATACAAAAAAAAAAAAAGTAAATGAAGCATGCATAACTTTAGTCAATACTTCATGCTCTCGCCGAGACAGTGTAAAACGGACACTTTAATTCAAGAATTTATACTTTCTCAAATTACGTAGTTACACTACAAAAATAACCGTTCTAAAATTTTTCTTAATCATTGATCTCTTTCATTTTTTTTTCCAACCTATCCCTACAATCCGAAACCTCATTGTGTATGTCAGTAGCAATTTTTTCTCTCGAACTGGTATGGTCTTCGGCAAATTACAGTATGCATAAAATGAGTTGCTATAAAAGGATGAAAACAATACTGTACCTGAGTATGTGATACGTTACGTGAACGGAGATACTTACTTAGATAACGTGATTTTAAAGACGGTTTAAATTATATTTCATCTCCTGGCATGTCACTCGATGCCTGAAAATAATTGGGTTATAAGACATTTTTTTATGATATCCAATGCGAGAATTAAATTGCTTCCTTGGGGCTCCATGTCATACGCATAAGCTAAATTGGATTTACACCCGCTTACGAAACCACATCTAACAAAAAACGCTGTTTTAACCGTATTTTCACAAATATAAATTTATTTTTCAAGTAGTGGGTAGTCCACGTTTTAGACTACACTGCAATTTTATGATCATTCGTCCAATTGAAATAGGATATTCGCGAACGAAAGTCGTGATGGTCCCGGTTCGGTTCTAGATAGATCGAAGGATTCGGTAACATTTCGGATCAATAGCTAAATTCATAAATAGTACGTAATATTAAAGGAAGTTAAATGTCAACAAATATTCTGTATTAATACATACTGCCCACTTCAGTAAAAATAAACGAAATCTTTCATTTCAGAAAATTTTCGAGGAAGATTAGCGCTCTCAACCTCATTTAATCTATACGTTCCTAAATTAATATTTGATTCAAATTATCACTATCTTTTTTATAACAAATTTTTAGTAAACGAAAATACATACCACGGCAATCGATAGCGAATAAATGTATTCGAAGACGAAAGCTTTGACCACCAAATGCGCATAACCTACTCGGCAGACGCTTTCTGTTTTTAACAATGTCCTTCACAATTTCTGCGAACATATTCTTTGAATTACTTGTTATTTTTTTCTAGATCATTAATTTCCTTATCATTCCTTGCTACCGACCTCGAATCTTCTATATAGACGAGCTGATACTTGTCAGCATCTGCCATGAATCCTGCGCCGTCTGCACGATTCCATTTAACATGTTTTTTCGGTGTAGTTTCTCCATACTCGTAATTTACATTTGCTATATACCATAAAAGAGTGTCGAAACATGGATGAACAAACGAATTGAGATAAGCCCCTTCAATTGTCGAAATGTTTAAAAGAGGATTTTGATCCTCGAGTGAAATGCTTTAATACTGTGCAAAAGAAAATATTAGAACAGAATCCTAAAAAAAAATAGATCAACCAATACCTAACATACAATTGCGGTAAACTAACGACGTATAGTTCTCAATACTGCAGCTATCACGGAATCATTCTGTTCAGGAGATTTTAAATCGTCGATTTCGCGGTGCTATTCTTTGGCGCTTAAATTTTTCGAAAAAAATTTCACCAGAAAATCATGCATAATTTTAGGAATCAATTTTTAAAAATGGAGAGACTAGTCGAAGATCAATTAGATTACCATCGGGATCTTGTTCTTTATAAATCGAAAAAATATCCTTTGAAGCATCTGAGTGATCAATAGTGTTTCCTAAATGTCGGTTATCTAATAGAAAAAAAACCCCCCCATATTAAATCTCTTAGTTAAAATGGATTATTAAATCATTGTTAAATACTTACCACATCATCTCTAATAATGTTTTTCTTGATATTTTCTTGAGAATTAATGTCCAATCCCTTCTCAGTTTCATTTTCGCTTTCTTGGGAGAGGCTTTCATCTGTGTACATAGTTTCCGATTTATTTTCTTCTGAGTAAAGTTCAGGAGTATTGGCATTAGAACTTGATTATTCATCCGTTTCTTCATGATAATCTGGGATAGTGACTCTCCCACTTCTCATTTGATGTTTGATCTATGAAATAGAGAGCAAAATGTTAATTATTATTTTTTATTATATATGATTGTTGACGTTCAATTATCCGTTGAAATGAATTAATACGTTAATGGAATTACCTTTTTTGCCGGAATTGTAGCTCTTTCGATATTCGTCCTTTTTTCATCATCATCCGCATCTCGACGATGTTTCTCCAAAATTGTTTGATGCTTGTCGCTGTTTATTTTGTATATTCTACCATCTCCGGTTGAAAGTTGCTTTATCTGCTTTACCTACAGATGATCGACTGAATCGTGCGCAATCTAGAGCAAAAGAAGCAATAGACTAAGAGCTCGTCCTTGTTAGACCAAGAGTCCCAGCTTGCACTAAGCGTCGAACCAAGAGTTCATCACTGGAGACCGAGAGTCTCAGCTTGCACTAAATGTCGAACCAAGAGTTCATCACTGTTCGGACCAGCTCTTTAGACATTCAATAATTCTCTTATTAGCGACTTACACTCCAATTATTGAGTATTTCTCGTGCCTTTCTTTTATGTGTTAGTCAAATTCAGACCCATTATCTGCTACTTTTTGAAGATCCTTTTTTATATTATCCAGTATTTTTTTCAGATCCTTTTGTTCTGATCTCGCGTGATAATATTCCAATATATTAAAGCACGTCCAATCAGTGATTATGGTGTCGCGATAAAAATCCGGAAAAACAGGATTTAATTGTTTGCAAAGAGACACGAAAAGAAAAAAACTTTTTATATCGTGTCACAAGTCAAATCAGATCATTTTATTTAATTACGTACTTTAACATGATGTTTTGTATAAAACCTGCTTTTTGATCATATCTCTACTAAGTTGTCCGACCCTAAGATTAAGAATATCAACGGCTACAATGACACACATATCATCCCACCTTCTCGCATACGTATATGCTCGAAACCAGAGAAAAAAGTTAATAATTACATAGCCTTCATCTGGTATAATATATTGCCTTCTATTTATCTTTTTCCGAACATGAGAGGAAAAATGATTACTGAATATATATTTGAAAATGATCTTTGGCTCGAATCCGAATAATTTGATGAAGTCTCGCTTTGCTGGTCTGATCTTCTCCTATTAGTACTCTGGAAAAGGGTATGTCGTTGATTGATTCGCTCTGGGGCGTTGTGAACATCCTGCCGACCGATTCGAAATTTGTGGCAATTTGACTAAAATTATTATGGTAGGTTTCTAAAAATCGC